>SKCR01019152.1:0-43882 GCA_019454045.1 Zanthoxylum bungeanum | reverse complement strand
TTCGAGTAGCGTTCGAAAACGCGTTCGAACGGGGTGAGGTAGAATGCATGAGTTCGAGTAGCATTCGTAAATGCGATCGAACGAGATCACAAAAATGTCATCCATAATGCAATAAACACATGCGTGAATGTTTTCCCAAGCGGTACGTGGAGTTGTATCCCAAGTATAGACTACACTACCCTCCATTCGGATTCGGCTACGGAATTTATGTCTGGGTTTCCATCTGATATACCACGACAGGCAACACTCAAGCATTAACACAACGCAATCATTAACCCAACGTTGACATACATGAAATATGATAATGCATATAACAATAAATAACCGAATAGAAAAATATGCGAAATAACAAGGAAGATAAACAACATAAAATGAATGCGGAATAATAAAACAACCATAAATGTAAATTAAATGTGAAATAGTAAAAAGACAAATAACACGAAATAAATGCCGAATAATACAAATATGTGACCAAAGAATTTGGTCATTTTCAATGTAGGATTTCGCATGCCCGGTTGGACGTATTTCACGTCCAACCAAGCATGCCGTTTCTAGGATGACAAAATAAAATATAACAAAGGATGCCCTCAGGTCTTACCTTTTAAGTCGCTTCTCGGGAGTGCATTGGGACGTCGTCGGAAGGGTTAACATTTCTGCTGTTTTTTCTGATTCACTGGTTCGCTATTTTCTCTGTTTTCACCAGTTGTTTCACTGTTTTGTTCACTAATTTTTTGGGTGGCTCGAGGGCTGATTTTCAGGGGGTGTTTTAGGTGTTTCAGTGAATTTTTTTGGGGTGATTTGTTCACTATTTTGGCGGACTGTTTTGGGTTATTTTTTGGATTGGTTTTGGGACTGTTTATGGTTGTTTTGGGGTCAGTTTGTTAGCTAGGTTTGGGGTTTGGTTTACTCTCGGTTTAATGGTTATTTTACTCACTATTTTGGGGTGTTATAAGGGACTATTTTTGTTGAAGGTTTATTGTCTTTTAGTTGGTGGGGGCTTTGATGTGGCCTGTGTGTGTGATTGGGCTACTTTGGGGATGTGTGGGTGGCTGTCTTATTGCTAGGTGGAGGGCTGTTTGTGGGCATGTATTCAGTGAGTGAGAGCATGTTGCCGTGTGTATTTGACATGAGTGGGTGGCTTTGTGTGTCTTGTTGTTCACTTGGTCTTTGCCGAGAAGGATCGTGCAAGTGTTTGGTTTGTTCGGCTGGTGGGGTCTTTATTTTTGGTGTTTAGTTGCTTGTTTTTTGTCATTTTTTGAAGGGATTTTTGGTGTTCTTTGAGTGGAAATTGAAATTGAAATTGTTCGGCTGGAAATTGAAGGGCAGTTTGTGGGTGCAGGGGTTCACGGTGATGGACTGCTTCACGTTCAGATTCACGCTGATTTGTTGCTTTATTTATTCACGTTTTATGGCCTGGTCGGTGATGGCTTTTTATTTCGGCTAAGGGGTGTTGCTTTTCACGTTGATTTATGGGTTGTGGTTGTTTGTTCTGTTTGTGGTTTTCATTTGTTTGGTCGGTGGCTGCTTGTGTTTGTTTTGTTGAGCAAGGTGTGTGGTCTGCCGTGAGTGTGTGGTCTGCCGTGAGTGTGTGGCTTTGCCGTATGTCAGCTTGTGGAGTCATGAAGGGTCAATGGTGCTGTAAGGTTTTCTTTGCCTTGCCAAGGTGTTTTGAGAGAGAAGAGGGAGTTGGTCGAGAGGAGATAGAGGCCCTTGGTCTGTATTAGGGTTTCGTTCTTTTCATTTTTTGAGTGAGAGCTGACCAGATGGAAGAGATAGGCCAGAGAGTGTTGTCAAAGAGAAAGAGAGTTTACGTCAAGTCTAGGTTAGGGTTTTTTTTTCCCGTGAATCCAATGGGAAAGGAGAGTCCAGGTTTTGTTTAGTGGTCTTTATATAGTGGTGTATTAGGGTTAGAGTTGTGCAAGTGGGCTTTTGAGGGGTGCGTATGGGCTTTCAATGGGTGCATGTGGGCTTTGGATGAGTGCGGGGGTTTTGGGCCAAGATTAATGTTTGAAACATGAATCGACTTAGCGATGCCATGGCTAACTAGCGATTTTAAATTTTGACGAGCTATTAATTTTAGAATTTTCCCTTCCGACGTCTGTTTCCCGCGACTTCCACAACTTATCGGGTAGTGCCTCCATACGAGGCTCATCATTGGGCTTTATGCAAAAATGCAGTGTCTACAGTCGCCCCCACTTTGATAGGGCTTGTGCAGTGTGTGACAGTGACAACCCTATCAAAGTTATGCATGCATTTTTTACTATCGAACTGAGCTTATGTGAGGTTGCTCATTCCCGAATTGTTACTTTGAGAGGTGGTTCATTCCTGAACCGTTACTTGATGAGAGGTGGTCCATTCCCGAACTGTTACTTTATGAGAGGTGCTCCATTCCCAAACCGTTACTGTGTGAGAGGTGGTCTATTCTCGAACTGTTACTGTATGAGAGGTGGTCCATTCCCGATCCGTTACTATGTGAGAGGTGGTCCATTCACGAACCGTTACTGAGTTGAGTTGATGGCGATGTGCTTTGAACTCTGGGCTTTGTTCCCGAATTTCCGAGTGGGTTTGTGGGCTTTATTCCCGAACGGTGTTGATTGTGGGCTTTATTCCCTGGGCTTTGTTCCCGAACTTGTGTTGATTGTGGGTTTTATTCCCGAACTGTGCTGAATACGGGCTTTATTCCCGAATTGTGTTGAATGTGGGCTTTGTTCTCGAACTGAGTTGTGGGTCTTGTTCCCGAATTGAGTTGAGGGTCTTTTTCCCGAATTGAGATGAGGGTCTTGTTCCCGAATGGAGTTTTGGGTCTTGTTCCCGATCTGAGTTGTGGGTCTTGTTCCCGATTTTAGCTGCGGGTCTTGTTCCCGATTTGAGTTGAGGGTCTTGTTCCCGATCTGAGTCGTGGGTTTTGTTCCCGATTTGAGTTGTGGGTCTTGTTCCCGATTTGAGTCGTGGGTCTTGTTCCCGAATTGAGTTGCTCCTCTTAGCCGCTTTTTTTTTTCCTTTTTTTTCAAATCCTGCGAACACAAAAACAAAAATTGTGTGTATATGACGTGTATGCATGTATGCAAGGATGCATTCCCTAGTCCGATGGGTTAGGCCTTCCTTGTGTTCCTTGGTGCCATTGCCTACAAATCTCTTTGGTCGCCCCCTAGGTCTGCTTATAATTTCCTTCTGCCAGTTTTTTTTCTGGTGATTGTTCAGTTCTCTTTTGTCTCATGGCTCAAGTTCCCGTTATATCCCTTATTCGCAGGCTGGTAGACTAGTCACCCCCAAACTTGATTTAGCTTTCTGCTCTCCGATGTTTGCACTAGGTCAATGTGGACCACGTGATGTGTCACTCCATATCATCATATTATATTACATGCTACAAAATAGTCCCAATAGTTATACATATCATTGTCCTCAAAGAATGTTCAGTAATAAAACCAGAGAACCTTCAAAACACTCGATGCAAGTCAAATCCAAGACTTTGAATAAATGATCTAGGCCAGACTCAAAGTGTGTGTGTGCAAAGGTTCATTTTCAACTTGATTCATAGGTAAGCCAACTCAATGATTTCGTTTAGAAATTGGGTTCGATGGGTCAAACCAACCTAGATGTCTCAATTATACTCTACAATTGATTTTTCGTGCTCAATATGATATGGTTTTCTTTTTCTTTTGTCTTTCTTTCTTTCTTTCTTTTTTTTCTTTTTTTTTCTTTTTTTTTTTCAACATACCTACCCTTTAAAGTAGCATTTCTCCTCTTGGTGGTCCTAATACTCGCCCATGGGTAGCTTCACGCTTATCGGTTATAGGTGGTTTATATTTTTTCGAGACTTTTCTTTTATTTTCAACCATACCACACTTAATAACACAAGCAAATCAAGATAGACATCTAAGCAAACAGTCATTCACCGACCTATAATTTCTTCAACTAGTAACTTTGCCAACTACTCAGGTTTTCACTGCTATAAACCTACAATTAAGTGCTCACTAGTCTATCATAGATCAACTACTCAAAGCATGAGATAAAAGCACATCAAGAGTTTATCGTTTCTAAGATCTCACCCTAAAGCAAACGATTTCATCATCAGACTTATGCCTAACTATTAAGAACTAAGAACAAACAAATTTTTTTTCTTTTTTTTTAATCTTTTTTAATCTTTTTTTTTTGCTGAAGGCTCCCCAATGGTCTTTTTATTCTTGCAGTAATTTTTTTTTTCACAATGGTCTTTCTATCATTGCCGTAAATTTTTCTGTTCCTCGGTTTCCTTTTCCCCGATATCCATGTTTGCTAAACTCTTCTTGACAAGTCTTCTTTTTCTAACCCAACGGATATCTATGATGGCTTTAAAGACACATGGGTTAACATGATTCGTGTATGCATGAGATGTAAGTGGTTATCAAAACAACATATATCCTTCCGACCTTATATCTCCCACACTCGTGGTAAGTCCATTTCTGTCCTAGGTATGGCTTATTTTATGCACCAATGTGGGGTACACAAAATCGTTCTCTCCTATGCTACATAGGCGAACCTTGGCTACCTTAGTCTCTTTCCATCGGTAAAAGACAAAGACCGCCCATTTACAACATTCACTAAGCCTATTATGGGGATCGTGCCATTATCTAGAAACGATGAATTGGGTCTTCGGTGATCACGGTCATGGGGATGGACTTGGAGGTATCAAAAATAAATAAATATGTCGTAACAAGGCGTATCCTTTCTGGATGAAAGCCAATGTGGATATCGGACTCATGCTTCTAGCATATTTATATCATGATTGGATTTTCTAAGTCCATCAAGGTTTTCATACAAGTTGGCTCATTATCATTTCAAAGCATTCAATCATATTATTGCGAGGTGCAAACTTGTCCCAGTTGAAAAAGGCCCAACAGGTTTACATTTTTGCGATAACGTGGCTAAACAACTTCAAATGATAGGGGGCCCAAACACAAAGTGGCACATCGATATTTTTGAAGCTTTTGTCCCAATCGTCATAAGACATAAACTCTTCTCAGTTTAAATGCCCCAACAAGTTCGTATCTTATGACGAGAAGTCCAACTGGATCCAAATGATGATGGTCCCAAACACAAGCATAAAAGGGTGGCTTCTATATGTCATACAACTATGGTTCATAGAGTTTATAAGGATATGGATAAAGGCTCCCACTGGCGAAGTGTTGCCCACAACTAGGTCTCCCCACTCAATGGTTCAAGCGACCAAATGAGCACACCATTTTTTATACCCTAATATACGTGCCAACGAGTGATGATACCACATAACGATCCACCGCTTCGAGCGAAAATGACTTCACGATACATGATACCATCAAGGTAAGAAAGGATATGCAAAATATATGAGACAAGGTTAACTAAAGTAAAAATCACAAACATTACAAGGCATTATTTCGGGGCCGATTCTCTATCCCCAGTGGAGTCGCCAGACTGTAGACACGGCGACGCTGTCCGGGCTTGCGGCCAGTCGGGAGCACAGAGTAGCCCATGTGGGTACTAAACCGAAGAAATAAATAGAGTCGCCACCCAGTGTGAACTGGGAATTGATTTAAGGCCACACTCACCCATCGCAAGGGAAGACCTCAAACCGTTGGGTTCGGAATGGTCCAAAGAATCTGTGACCAAAGAATTTGGTCGTTTTCAATGTAGGATTTCACATGCCCGGTTGGACGTATTTCATGTCCAACCAAGCATGCCATTTCCAGGACGAAAAAATAAAATATAACAAAGGGTGCCCTCAGGTCTTACCTTTTAAGTCGCTTCTCGGGAGTACGTTGGGATGTAACCGGAAGGGTTAACATTTCCGCTATTTTTTCTGGTTCGCTGTTTTCTCTGTTTTCACCCATTGTTTCACTGTTTTGTTCACTATTTTTTGGGTGGTTCGAGTGCTGATTTTCATGGGGTGTTTTAGGTGGTTCATGGACTATTTTTGGGTGATTTGTTCACTACTTTGGCGGACTATTTTGGGTTATTTTCTGGACTGGATTTGGGATTGTTTATGGTTGTTTTGGGGGTCAGTTTGTTGGCTCGGTTTGGGGTCTGGTTTACTCTCAGTTTAGGGGTTATTTTACTCACTGTTTTGGGGTGTTATAAGGGACTGTTTTTGTTGAAGGTTTATTGTCTTTTAGTCGGTGGGGGCTTTGACGTGGCCTCTGTGCGTGATTTGGCTGCTTTGGGGACGTGTGGGTTGGTTGTCTTATTTCTAGGTGGAGGGCTGGTTCGTGGGCATGTATTCAGTGAGTGAGAGCATGTTACCATGTGTATTTGACATGAGTGAGTGGCTTTGTGTGGCTTGTTGTTCATGTGGTCTTTGCCTAGAAAGATCATGCATGTGTTTGGTTTGTTCGGCTGGTGGGGTCTTTATTTTTTATCGTTAGTTGCTTGCTTTTTGTCGGGTTTTTTGAAGGGATTTTTGGTGTTCTTTGAGTGGAGATTGAAGGGCAGTTTGTGGGTGTAGGGGTTCACGGTGATGGACTGCTTCACGTTCAGATTCACGCTAATTTGTTGCTTTGTTTATTCACATTTTCTAGCCTGGTCGGTGATGGCTTTTTGTTTCAGCTAAGGGGTGTTGCTTTTCACGTTGATTTCAGGGTTGTGGTGGCTTGTTCTGCTTGTGGTTTCTCATTTGTTTGATCGGTAGCTGCTTGTGTTTGTTTTGTTGAGCAAGGTGTGTGGCCTGCCGTGAGTGTGTGGCTTTTCCGTATGTCAGCTTGTGGAGTCATGAAGGGTCAAGGGTGTTGTAGGGTTTTCTTTGCCTTGCTGAGGTGTTTTGAGAGAGAAGATGGAGTTGTTCGAGAGGTTAGAGAGAGGATATAGAGGCCCTTGGTCTGTATTAGGGTTTCATTCTTTTCATTTTTTGAGTGAGAGCCGACCAGATGGAAGAGAGAGGCCAGAGAGTGTTGTCATAGAGAAAGAGAGTCTGTGTCAAGTCTAGGTTAGGGTTTTTTTGTTGCCGTGAATCCAAGGGGAAATGAGAGTCCATGTTTTTTTGTTTAGTGGTGTTTATATAGTGGTGTATTAGGGTTTGGGTTGTGCCAGTGGGCTTTTGAGGGTTCGTATGGGCTTTCAATGGTGCATGTGGGTTTTGGATGGGTGCAGGGGGTTTTGGGCCAAGATTAATGTTTGAAACAGGAATCGACTGAGCGATCCCATGGCTAACTAGCGATTTTAAATTTGACGAGCTATTAATTTTAGAATTTTCCCTTCTGATGTCTATTTCCTGCAACTTCCGCAACTTATCGGGTAGTGCCTCCATACGAGGCTCATCATTGGGCTTTATGCAAAAATACAGTGTCTATAGAGAGTCCAGTTAGAGTCAAATAAAAGTCATGTATTAGTATTTGGGCTATGTGTAGTCATTGTAAGAAAACAAGTGTTAATAAGTATATTGTTATTAATTATGAACTTATTTTCCATATTATTGAGTTTTGGGCTTTGGTTCCAAAAAATAGGATTTTGATTGAGAAATGAACAATAGTGTAGTTTATAGTCAGAAGGACAGAGGCTTAGGGGAATAGTACGGTCTATTCCCTGCCAGTAGCATCTACCAGATCGAGGATGTTACAGAATGTAATGGGGAGATGTGAGATATATGATGGTAACCACCCGAGCAATCAATGCATATACCTCTACAATTCAGGGTGGCAGAACTATCAGAGACCTTCATATACTGAACCAGCATATTTCACTGAATCGTATTTTCCATCTCATCCACCATCAACCTACGATCTTCAAGGACCAGAACCATTAGTGGGAAGACATTTGATAAACAGGCTCGGTAAATGGGAAACTGAACATAATGCAATGTTTTTGGATCAAATCAAAACCTTACAGGGGATGGTAAATGAATTGAGACAAATAATCAACAACCAGAACTACATACCTCACAGAACAAATTCAAATAACACTGATGAAGCCTTCTAATAACAAGAATTTCATGGTGACACCTTAACAGAGGAAGAGGCGGAGTAGTATCAAGAATATTAGGTATCAGTTTAGGAGCCCGAACCAACGGAATCTCAATTTTATTTTTATTATTCATCGGACTCTGAAGGGGAACAAGTAGCTGAGCTGTCTGTACCAACTGCAAGTGAGGATGAAACTTTGCATTCTCAAAATGAAGATCTTGGAGCATGCATTTCACAGATGTTTGAAGAAGAGCTACATGATCCATTCATATCAACCACAGGTGACAAAAGCCTACAATCAGACACATTTTTACATCATCAGGTTGACACATATAGAGCATGCATTTCACAGATGACAGATGAAGAGCTGAACAAAGAAATCCTAAAATACATCTGTGAAGAAAAAGTGAAGCAAGATGCAGAACAAATGGAGGAGCAACTGACCATATTGAAGATCTCATGCATTCAGGAGAAACATCACTGTTTTGGGGAGTAAAAATCAAAGATATCGCCCAGAAGCTTGACAGAATGGAACTCCCATTCAAAGTCAAGCACTATACGAGACCTTCTGATTTTATTTCTTTTATTTTAGGAGCCACTGGAGCGACAGAGATTAAAAAGATGGCAGAAGCACTGAATGAGAAAAAAAAAATTTCCACTTTACCGTTGGAAAAGACCCTTCAAAAGCAATGCTCATGGGATTGTCTTTAATCAGACATCCAAAACCACGCTGAAACCTCCTTGATAGATGGACTTTAGTAATGTAAATTTAGCGCTAGCAGAGAGGCAACCAACGTAATTTTTATTATTGCAATTTATGTTTTATTTTGTGTATATATGTTGTAGAGTTTTAAATTTTGTCTGATATTTTTAAGGGAAAAACACAAACGGAGCATTTAAGGCAAAACTAGATAGGAGGAATGATTATTGGCAATCACAAGGATGGGATTTAAATCATTAGTGGTTGCTGAGTAAGGAATGGATTCTTGAGACGCATCCTAATTGATTTATATACCAAGCGAGTGGCGTATTGCATACACAATTCTGTTGCCTTAAATAATTGCTTTCATTACTTTTCGGTTGGGATTTCCCTAATTTTCGCTGACAGGATCCAGACTTTTTGACTTTCATGATATATTTTACTGTTTAGTTGATAATTGTCATTTGGCAGGTACTAGTACTATTATTACTCACCCTTTTCAGGATCTATAAATCAGCTCATTATTGCACTCTTGAAGACATCTAGATTGAGAAAGAAATACATAAAAAAATGGAAGTAACTTCAAGAAGACGAGTTGTAAACATCTGTGTGTTTTTATGGTAGTAGTGTTGGTTATAAACTAGAATTCATTGCGGCAGCACAGAATTGGGTCGAGTCATAGCTAGGAGGAATATGCACTTAGTATATGGCGGTGGTAATCTTGGACTAATGGGTTACGTTTCAAGGGCTGTCAATGAATGAGGTAGTCAAGTTCTGGGAATCATCCCAAAACCTTTGGCAGTGACAAATCTTATAGGAGCATCAAATGGAGAGGAACATTTTGTGCCAGGTATGTCTGAACGACTGGTTGAAATGATTAGTCGTGCTGATGCTTCTATTACTTTGCCAGGTGGCTTGGGCACGATGAAGGAAATTTTTACAGTAGTATCTTAGGCAAACTTGAACATACACCATAAATCAATTGGACATGTTTAACGTTGATGGATTTTATGATTTTCTTTGTGTGTTTCTTCATGATTCCCGGATAAATGGGTTCGTATGAAAACCTGTAAAAGATATCCTCTTCACTGCTAGAACCGCCTATGATTTAATTGACCAATTGTTAGCCTTTGAGCCACAAATTGACCCTATCCTTTCCAAGATAAACTGTTCTGATAATTAGCGTGGTAAGAAGCGTCATATTAACCTGGATCTTAACCTTTAATTTTCTTTTTAAGATGTAGAATTTTAGCTAACCAGGTATTGTTTTCTAAACTCATCTTCTACTTTTTAGACATTGGGGACAATATCTCAATTATGTTTGGGGAGGGGAATAATTAATTAGTATTTTATTTTTATTTTTTTTGTTGTGTTGTTTTTGGTCAAGAAAATTTTCAAAAAATTCAAAAAAATTAATTTTTTTTAAAAAAAAAAAAATATATTTTTTGTTTTTTTGTTTCTAATTTGACTAACTAGGTGAAATTGGTGTGAGACAGCTGTGTAAGGAATTTCCACTCCTGAGACGTATCTCAACTTATTTCGTAACAAGTTAATTTGTGTTTATTTCCTTTTGAATTATTTAATTTGTGAATTTTTTATAATACTGATTAAATTACATCTCAAAATGCTCATTTAACGTGTATTATCAACATGCATGGTAACATACGACCATGATTTGTAAGTGAAAAATTTGTAATATTTAGTGCTCCAGTTTAATTGAAGGAAGCATCTAAAAAAATTATGGAATAATAAGTGAAAAAAAAAATTAAACATATGAGATCCGAGTAATTAAGTCTGTAGGGGTGTTTTAACACCTAGTGCCCTAAGCCAACTGGCTTGGGAATCACTAGCCCAAAACTCACTACATTGATTAAATAAGTTATATAAAAAAAAATGAGATATCTGAAATCCGAGTAATTAAGTCTTTAAGGGTTTCTTAACACCTAATGTCCTAAACCCAACTAGCTTGGGAGTCACTGGCCCAAAGTTCGCTACATGGATTGAAGATGTTGTAAATAAATAATTTTAAAAAAAATCAAAATAAGTTTCATGCCAAAAAAGGTGTGAATTCTGATATAATTTTAGGACAAAAATATTACTCTTTTTTCAAATACACTTATATATATTGTAGGCACAATGAGCTGATTAATACCTTGTTGGTTGTGTATATGGAGAATGGTAAAAATAATCAGAAAATTTACTTATTTAGTAATCTAGAAAGACATAAAACAACAATTACCATATATACGAGTTTCACTTGTTTAGTCACTAACTTGTTTGATTTTTTGCTTTTGTGTGCATTTGACGTTTGTGGGTATCATTGTTGTAAGCCCTCACGAGACTACAACTCATCCACTAGGGACACCTAGAGGTTTAAAGGCTTGTTGCATATGCTAAATACAACTATGATCCCTATGAAAGTGGTTTAGTTTAATTTAGTTTTAGTTATTTATTTTATTTTGTTTTGTTATTTTGCTCGAGGACTAGCAAAATGTTAGGTTTTGGGGTGTGATGAGTGAAAAATATATCACTATTTCCGCTCCATTAACCTAATATTTTGTATTATTTCTCGATTTTTCTTAATGTTTTTATGTGTTGGTGTTATTTTACAGATAAATAAAGTTTTGGAAATAACTGGAATCAAATCAGGGCCAAAACAGCGAAAAACGGACATAAAGGGCCAAATTGATATTTGGCATCGCGACGCGTAAACCTTATGCGTCGCGACCGCTAACATGCACCAGACATGTGTCAAAATCAGATTAAGTTTTCTATCATACGCACCGCTAAAATACGCTGGCCACGTGTCAACATCACAACAATCTTACTAACATACGATGGACACGTGTCATCATCTCATGCTGCCGATAATACACATCATTTCTTACGTCAGCATCGCGACATGAATAACTTCACGCGTCGCGACACCGAGCCAATAATTCAGCTGCCGATAGCCGCGCGCCATGTGTCATCATCTCAGCAAAGTGCGTGCTGTTGGAGTTCTACAGTCCTGAGGATCGAATAACAAGCATAAAAAATACAAGTGAATATATCGAAGAAGTTGCGGAATACTTACATCGATCGGTTGAGCGACGCGAGAGACAAAAAAATTGATTTTCTGCCCTCTGTCATGCTCGGCAGTGAGCTGCAGTTCAGTCCTCAAATTCGGCTTCAATCTTCCTCCATGAAAGCTCCAAGCTTTGTGAGAAGATTCCAAGCTCATGGGTGGACTTCCCTATCACCTTCACATGTCTCTCGGAGTGCTAGCTCTTGATGTTTTTGCCACAAAAACATCACATTTTGTTTCCCTTTTCTTCCTTGGCTTTCGGCAAAACCAGAAGAAAATGGCCCTTGTTGGGCGTGAGAGAGAAGAGAGAAAAGAGAGGAGAGATTATGTGTGTTGGTTGTGTGAAAAAGTGTATCTAATACACAAAATTAATTTCCAAAATTAATTCCTTATTTTCTCTTTCCAAAAGTCAAGCCTTTAAGGCTCCAACCACTCACATCAACTCCATCAATCAATGAATAGTGACTGGCGTCAATCACTAAAAGTGAAAGACATCAATCACTTGATTGACGAATGATGTGACGCTAGATATAACTAGCGATTTGACGCTTGATGTGATTTGCGTGCCGCACTCGAATTCGAAATGTAAATGCGCTCGCAAATAATCCCGGGCTCGGGTTCGCTAATTCCAAATTAAGAAATTTTCTGTTGCGACACAATTAAATCTAATTTAATTAAATAATCATGCATAGCATAATTACTATTCACATCGCTAACGAACTAATTCTAAATTAATTCGTTCGCCCGAATTAAAATCTAATTTCAATTCCGCTTCGAAATCCAATTTCGTATAATATATCGAATATATTAATTAATCAACTAATTCCAAATTAATATTTATCTCTCTTTTAATTAATATTTTATCCCAGATAAAATATCTCCGTAATTAATCACAGATTAATTTTCTCTCTCATCTAATTAATCCCAGATTAATAAAAGTGCGAGTCATACGTCATCGGTGAATCTTCAGGAAGCGACCCATGACATCCCCGGATATATCGGTGAATCCGAACATGTAAGTACCTAGTACTACGTTTATACCGATTTACAAGACAAGGTTGGCTTCTAGCAAAGCGCCATGCCTACCCAATTCTCCAGAAATATCCTTACAGGAATATAAGGATCCATATCAAGCGTAGTATACGTAGTATTGCGTATTTCGATCCAGTATCGGATGATCACATGCAAGGCCTGGGGATGGTACAGTGTCTACCCCGTACGAAGCATATATAGGATTACGAGCAACTAGTCTCTTTATTATCGGATAATCATGACCAAGTCATATTATCCCGATGGTTGCAACCCTTTAGAGAACAAGTTCTGTATCCCTACGCGATCATCATCTCCATATGACTGGAGTGATACTTCCGTCTTGACATCATACCCAACACACTACGATTCTCAATATACCCAGCAAAAGCGTACACATAATCTGTTAAAGCCCTGGATGACCAAAACCAAAGTATATTGATTGTCGCAAGTATTAGCAGTGCAAGTCTCAGGTTAAGACCAAATACACCTACCCTGATTTCGGACTTCCATAGACACATAGTCATACTACCAATGGAATTCCGAGGGGGTTTATCCAGAGCGAAGTTGTTTCCCGTACCATCGGTAACACATAACCTCCTATTACACTTGCATGAGTATCCTATACCCAAATATATGAGAACTATGCCGTTTGTGCCCTCACAACGCGCACAAGTGTAATACTAGTCTTTTACGCATTTATCGATGTCTGATCTCAATAATACTCTGACTAGGGATATTTAATGATTTATCCTTCGTGGACTGATACTGTCTCATATCATTCTCAATCCAGGAACAAATCATAAGGACCTCATATCATTTATACATCTTGGTGATCTAATCACAAATGATAAGAGTGCAATCTCCTTTGTCACATAGTTAATTTGTACAACAACACCACGATCTGTACAAATAGTGACGCTATGGGTCATAATTGTCCAACAATCTCCCACTTGGCCTATATCCAGTCACTCGAGTGTCTGACATCCGAACTATGTACGGTTGGCTCAAATTGCTGAGAAAAGGCTTTCGTCAGCGAATTTGCATGATTATCGTCTGATACGATTTATACGATCATCACATCGCCACGATGTATGATCCGAACGAATCAGATGAATATCGAAGTATGTATCTAGATCGTTGATGAGACCATTAGTTCTTTAGCTTGTGCTGAAGCCTAGCTCAGCTGCTAACAGAACTATATCTAATATAATTAGATTTATTATCGCCCCAAATGGCTTCTATTGCTGCCTCAGCTGCAGCAATAACCCGTATTTGTTGTTTATTCGGTAACAGTATCTTGCTTGGAATATTTCCAGCTCACTGTTCCGTTATTCAAACTGTATAGTACCGTTTGCGACTTGTAGTCGTTAATATCGGTTTGGGAAACTTGCAGTAGTGATCCCAGTCACTTCAAGTTATCATTCTCCATAGTTTAAGATAGCATCCTTAGTTCTCTAAGAAACTAAAGGATGTTCTTAATATCAATCCAGTGACTATCACTTGGATTGGCCCGATTGTGAATCCATATGCTCAAAGCGTATGAGACACCAGGTCTCGTACATTTTTCAATATACGATTTGTCGGAGAGTTTTCTCATGAAAGCCAAGCTTTCACCGATTATTTTATGGGAATATCATTTCCAAGAAATGACATATTATCATTATTAATAGGACAGCCACTGTCAGTGCGCTCCCACTAACCCTCTTATATACACAAGAATCTTTTCATTTTGAATTAAATCATAGACCATTATGATTACATCAAAACGATAATTCAAAGAACCTAATGCTTGCTTCAATACAAACATGGATCGAATAACTTGCAAACCTTGTTTGCTAGTTTTGGTACGACAAAACCGACATGATGTTGTAAATATCCTCCAAAAGGTTTCCTTTCAGGAAAACGATTTTCCCGTTAAGCTGTCATATTTCATAAATGAAACATGCAGCATTAGCAAGCATTATCCAAATGGATTTATCGTGGCAACAGGTAAAAGGTTGAATCGTAATCAACACAATGTTGATAACGATACATTTCCGCTAAAAGCCTAGTTTTATACGTTGGTATGTTGCCATCCATGTATGTCTTCCTTGAAGACTCATATAGTACCAATAGGCGCAATGCCTTGTGGTACAACAACTAGTGTCCAAACTAAGTTGTTATACATGGAATCCATTTCGGACTCATGCTACTTTGCCATAATTGGGAGCCGATACCTTGTATCACTTCCTCATACGTAGTCAGTTGGTATTCCTTAATAAGATTGACATCTTTATGAGGTGAGATCAGAAACCCATACCCAGGTTGTTTTCTTACTCTCTCCGACATACGCGGTTCTTGTGTATTTGAAGATTAATGGTATAGTTTCATCCTTGATGAACTATTTATGTTCCATTAGGAATCGGTGCCTGGAAAGTATTACTCCAATTTTTCATCGAGTTTTACTATCCTCCCACTTACCACTGCATATAGGTATTCCTCTTAGGAAAACCGTATGGTGAGCAACAATTACATTGTTCTCTTGTGAGTTGTATAAGTATTATACTTATGTATCCCTAGGATAACCTACAATTGGCACTTATCCAATTTGGGTTTTAGTTTGGTATCATCCAAACATATGCCTAGCATACCCAAATTATCAGGAATGAGAAACCCGGTTTCTTTCATGTTCATATCTAATATAAATTATGTCAAACAGATTTTATGGAACTTTATTCTAAATAAATTATGCACTGTTAATGTGTATCCGTTGAAGGAAATGGTAGCTCAGAGCAACTCATGATTAACCTTATCATGTTCTACAAAATTTGGTTACTCTGTTCGGATACACCGTCAAGCTGATGTGTTCCGGGAGGAGTCCTCATTGAAAGAATACTATACTCTTTCAGATATATTAGAGACTTATTGCTTAAGTATTTTCCATTACGGTCTTACCGTGACGGTTTAATACTTTAGCCGATTTGTTTGTCTATTTCGTGTCGAAACTATAAAGGTTTCAGATTTGTGTTCCTAAAGAAACACATAACCATAACGAGATGCCACATCCGTAAAGGTCACGAAATATTCATATCCACCTCTAGCCTAGCTAGACATGGGCCCACTTGCTTCACTAAGAACTAGGGCTAACAGATCGGTGGCATTTGCACTTTTACCAAGTAAAGGTGTTATAGGCACTTTGCCCATAAACTAGATTCGTAGACTTTATTTTGATTAGAATCAAATTTGTCCGAGTACCCACTCTTCGAAAGTGTGGATATACGAGTCTTGTTTAAATTGTGTCCCAGACAACAATGCCACATTAAGTTTCTTCTGATCAAATCAGTTTGAGCTAATTGTTTTTCATATTATACGTTTGAGATTTATTTATATTCAAAATATAAATTATGTTATTCACATCTAATGTGTTTATCTCAATATCATCTTTATATAATAAAACACTTTAGTGTTCTAGAATATAAAGGTACACCCGCAGCGGGTTATACACTGATATAGAGATAATGTTTCTAGTCAAACTAGTTACATTATAATAGTTTCCAAATTTAGGTACACACCCGAGGGTAGTTCCTAAACTTAGTTGTCTACGGTTCAAACAACGACTTTCGTCCCATTTCCAATTCACAGATAAATCTCTATTGAAGTCAGTATCCTGCTCATAGCAGATTCTGAACATCAATTCATATTTATGTACCATACTAAGTATTTAAAATCTAATTTTAATACTAGTAGTAAACATATTTATGACAAACATATTTAAAGCCGGAGCATTGCACCGTCTTTAATTCCTTCATGTCTGCTTTGTTCAAACGGCAGTCACGCTTCCGCGATCCCGTTTACCACAGTTTAGGCAGACATTTTGGGATATGTCCTTTATCTTCCTAGAAGATTATAATGATTTTGCCTTTGCCCTTTTCATATTCCAGAAGCCTTTGGCCAAGCCTCGGGTTTCTAGAATATCGAAGTAAGGTGCGCCTTGCGCTTCTTGCCATATTGCAAACTTTGACTTTGTCTCCTTGAGAATAGTCATTAACTCTCCAAGAGTTAAGTATTGCAATTTAGTACTTCTTAGATCTAAAGATAGATCTTTGAAGATCCTTCAATTTCATTATCATACTTTAAGGATCTAATCTTTAGTTCTGATTAAGAAATTAAGAAGTCTACTGAGACAAGCTTAATGGATTAAGCACTAAAGTTATCATCACATGAATCTTCCAAAGATCATGCTCTACTAATTGCTCAACTCCGGGATTAGGCCTAATATGTTATTTTATCAAATAAAGTAACTTATTATATTTCAGGACTATCCTGAAATTTATTCCCAATTTGAAAAATTAAATCATTTAAATATATTTTCCCTAGGATTATGTTTCAAATGTCAATCTTTCAATTTTATCTTGATTCTAATAGTCCAACTATTTAATCAACGATTTAGGTACTATTTATTATAATGATTTCTATAGTCCAACTATTTAATCAACTATAATTAATTAAATCAAATATATTGATTATTATAATCAAATTATAGAATCAAATATAAATGAATAGTTTGAATACAGTCCAACTGTTTTATTAAAACAACAATTAAATATTAGTCCAACTAATAATTAATTTATTTGACGAATGATATTTGTTTGAGCGCGTATGGCAAGTAATTAAACGAATATTGCAAATTTAATTCTTGCCTCCCACTATTTTTCGGCGAGCCTCTAACCCTCTGTCGAGTACTCGGGAAACCGTGTTTCCTAGCGGGCTAGGATCCCGTTAAATATCACACAATCTTGACTTTGGCCAACAAATTGTATGATAATTAACTAGGTAGATCTCTAAGATCAATTGGATCCCATCCAATTCCTAGATCCAGTAGGGGGACATCCAAGTCCAAAACATAAATCTTATATATGCCAATATATCCAATATATTGCCTAACCTTTTTCCTCTGAATCAACTAAGCCTTGGCTTTGGCACAACAAACTTACTGATCCCAGTTAAGCGCGACCCATTGACCATGGAAAGCTTCGTAATCAATGTCGATAGACAAGAAGTGGTCTTGACTTTAGCCAACAAACCACAACTTGGACAAGACACCAATATGGAACAAAGCTCTCGTGATTCAAACAAATCCTTGACGGACAAAGGTCTTGACTTTGGCCAACAAACCAATGCCAGTCTTAGATCTTGAGTAAAAATCACTCAATGGAAGGCAAAACGCTTAATATTTTGCGAGGGTTTTTCGCGTGTAAATTGGCAACCAATTTATTATCTTTGTTAAGGTTTCATCATCATACACCCTTAAACATGCATTCTAAACACATAATAAAGCGCGTATAAATAAATAATAATGATATGCAGATTGATACTCAACACATTGATCCTAGATCAAATCTCTCACTTTCCTCTCTCCCGCTAGCACAAGTATTTACTTCTACCCGTTACACTCACTTCTAAATAAACCTCATTTACATTGAGAGGAATAGGTGAGAAAAGAATACAAAAGTAAGGAGGTAATAAGGCTGGACACGTAGGTCCAATTAATAAATTCTAAATTTATTACAACAATTTCTAAAATTGCCCCACCCTTCTAATATCCATCCGATATACATTATTCATGCATCGCAACCATGTATTCACACAAGCATGTTATCAATCAATCTAATCAAATTAATTAATCTGATAATTAATGACCATCCAATGTTCAAACAACGAGTTGATTTTGTTCGAGTCAAACTCGTTTTGTGAATAACTACTCAAAGTACGAATTCTCGAATTAAATTAAACTACAAAATTAAATCCAATTCAATTTGTATTTAATACTAATTCGCTATTTAATTCCAAATTAAATATTATACTTTATTAATAAACTTTTATGACTTCAATTCTAAATTTAATCGTTACGGGTCTCAAAGCCCGATTAACGTCCAACATCAATTTAATTAAAGTCCAATGGGCTTTTAATTAATTTCTTAAGGCGTGGACTTTTGGTCAACTCGGGTCAAACCCAATAACCAAAGTCCAATCAAGGAATTACCCCATAAGCCTAGAAATCAATTTAGGCCCATTAGGCCCAATTAAATAATTAAGGTCCATTAGTCGCATTTGGGCTCTATGGAAGTGATTTTGGGCCCAATTGGATCCAACCAATTTAGCCTAAACCCAACTTAGTACAACCAAGCCCAATTAGCCCAATAACAACTTTACAAGCCCAATTTTACAAAATAGGTTCAATATAATTAATTACAAAAACCCAATTTCACAATTTAATTACATAAAGTGTATTACACAATTAATTACCCAATTAACATTTCTAAAACATCAATTAGCCTAATTAATCATGCTCATCAACACTAAAATATGTCCAACACATTTTAACAAAAATCAAACCCAATTGTACATGCTATAACTCTCGGCTTTTAGGGATAATTTTTGTCCAATTCGAATTTAATCCAATCAAATCCAATTAAACATTAAATCAACATCCCCAACATGATTCTAAGTCATCCAATGAATCAAAATCAAAAAAATCCAAGACATTTAGGGCACTCTTCTATTCGGCCAAGCCAAAGAATTTGGGGAAATTTGTTCCAAACAATTTTTCATCAAATTGATCCAATCAATCCTCAATTCAACAACATTTAAGAATACTAAATCATCCAATTTCATTAAATCATGATCAAATACAATTTACCCAAATTTTAAGCTCTATTTCATTTTCATGCTTTTACTCCGCTCTGATACCATTGTTGGAGTTTCTACGGTCCCGAGGATCGGATAATAAGCATAAAACACATGTGAATACATCGAGGAAGTTGCGGAATACTTACATTGATCGGTTGAGCGACGAGAGAGACAACAAAAATTGATTTTCTGCCATCTGTCATGCTCGGCAGTGAGCTGCAGTTCAGTCCTCAAATTCGGCTTCAATCTTCCTCCATGAAAGCTCCAAGCTTTGTGAGGTGATTCCAAACTCATGGGTGGACTTCCCTATCACCTTCGCATGTCTCTCGGAGTGCTAGCTCTTGATGTTTTTGCCACAAAAACATCACACTTTGCTTCCCTTTTCTTCCTTGGCTCTCGGCAAAACCAGAAGAAAATGGCCCTTGTTGGGCGTGAGAGAGAAGAGAGAAAAGAGATGAGAGATTATGTGTGTTGGTTGTATGAAAAAATGTATCTAAAACACAAAATTAATTTCCAAAATTAATTCATTATTTTCTCTTTCCAAAAGTCAAGCCTTTAAGGCTCCAACCACTCGCATCAACTCCATCAATCAATGAATAGTGACTAGCGTCAATCACTCAAAGTGAAAGACATCTATCACTTGATTGATGAATGATGTGACGCTAGATGCAACTAGCGATTTGACAATTGATGTGATTTGCGTGCCGCACTCGAATTCGAAATGCGAATGTGCTTGCAAATAATCCCGGGCTCGTGTTTGCTAATTCCAAATTAACGAATTTTCCGTTGCGACATAATTAAATCTAATTTAATTAAATAATCATGCCTAGCATAATTACTATTCACGTCGCTAACGAATTAATTCTAAATTAATTCGTTCGCCCGAATTAAAATCTAATTTCAATTCCGCGTCGAAATCCAATTTCGTATAATATATCGAATATGTTAATTAATCGATTAATTCCAAATTAATCGTTATCTCTCTTTTAATTAATATTTTATCCCAGATAAAATATCTTCGTAATTAATCCCAGATTAATTTTCTCTCTCATCTAATTAATCCCAGATTAATAAAAGTGCGAGTCATACGTCATCGGTGAATCTTTGGGAAGCGACTCATTAGATCCCCGGATATGTTTGCAGTAAATTTGGTCGTCGAACTATCCGAACATGTAAGTACCTAGTACTACGTTTATACCGATTTACAAGACAAGGTTGGCTTCTAGCAAAGCGTATGCCTACCCAATTCTCCAGAAATATCCTTACATGAATATAAGGATCTATATCAGGCGTAGTATACGTAGTATTGCGTATTTCGATCCAATATCGGATGATCACATGCAAGGCCTAGGGCTGGTACAGTGTCTGCCCCGTACGAATCATATATCGGATTACGAGCAACTAGTCTCTTTATTATCGGATAATCATGACCAAGTCATATTATCCCAATGGTTGCAAGCTTTTAGAGAAAAAGTTCTGTATCCCTACGCGATCATCATCTCCATATGACTGGAGTGATACTTCCGTCTTGACATCACACCCAACACACTACGATTCTCAATATACCCAGCAGAGGCGTACACAGAACCTGTTAAAGCCCTGGATGACCAAAACCAAAGTATATTGATTGTCGCAAGTATTAGCGGAGCAAGTCTCAAGTTAAGACCAAATACACCTACCTTGATTTTGGACTTCCATAGACACATAGTCATACTACCAATGGAATTCCGAGGGGGTCTATCCAGAGCGAAGTTGTTTCCCGTACCATCGGTAAAACACAACCTCCTATTACACTTGCATGAGTATCCTATACCCAAATATATGAGAACTATGCCGTTTGTGCCCTCACAACGCGCACAAATGTAATACTAGTCTTTTACGCATTTATCGATGTCCGATCTCGATAATACTCTGACTAGGGATATTTAATGATTTATCCTTCGTGGACTGATACTGTCTCCTATAATTCTCAATCCATGAACAAATCTAAAGGACCTCCTATCATTTATACATCTTAGTGATCTAATCACAAATGATAAGAGTGCAATCTCCTTTGTCACATAGTTAATTTGTACAACAACACCATGATCTGTACAAATAGTGACGCTATGGGTCATAATTGTCCAACACGTGCCACGTGTCGAAGATCAACGGCGTGTCGCGACACGTAATATTTCACAAGTCACGAAGCGAGGGACCTAGTTATTCCTATAAATTGAGGCCGATTTCATTTGTAAAATCATACTTTCTTGAGGTTCCTAATAGAGGATTAATGATTGTATCTTGTTTGGTTAGTTTTAGTTGTTTTAATTATGTATTTTTATTTTTATTTTTAGTAGTAGTAGTAATACTTTCCTTAAAGTTGTAATAAGGATCTAAGGACTGTATCTTATTTGTTTAAGTTTTTGTAATTTAAATTATGCATTTTTATTTTTAATAGTATTAGTAGTTTATTTACTTTTTATTTCTTTTATGTTTTATAGTTAATTTTCTGCTATGGGAAGGGTGAAGTTTTTATTATTATAATTTAGATTAATCTCTCATAAATTATAATATATAAATTATCTTAAAACCTGACTTAATGAGATACCACCTTTATGGTCGGTTGGACTTAATTAAGTTGATTTTAACCTGACTAAACTGGATACCGCATTTATGGTCGGTTGTAATTAATTCTGACTTAATCAGGAAACCGCCTATATGGTCGATTGGTAATATCATGTAAATTTATATATTATAATAATGAAGATTTCTAAATTAGAAATAGTAAAAGTGGATCCCCTAACCCTAGTATTTTATTTTTATTCTGGGGAAGTGATGAAATACAATATTTACATGCTTAATAATTGATTTAATTTGTAACATCCCTAATCCGAGAGATGTTACCGGCAGGGAATAGGCCGTACCATCCCCCTGAGCCTCAAACCAAACTGACTGAATAATATTGTCACATTCATCCCAAATATAAATTCATTCAATGGGTTCAATGCCCAACACAATACTCATAGAAATACATCTCAAGTTTCCATAAAAAAAATGTTATGCTACAAATCTAATGCTGACACACTCAAAGAGTGATACTGTGCAACGCATATCTCGACTCTGTCTATACTACCTTTTGGACACAACCTGGTGGACTCAACAACCAAGTGACTGCCAATAGTATCCATCCTCTCGAACTCGTCCTTCAGATTTGCCTGCAAAACAAAATACTGGGAGTGGGGGGGTTAGGTTGTTTGAACAACCTAGTGAGTGGACAATTTAAAGTGAAAATGAAACTGATATACTTTATAAAATCCGTGGTTCTAAAACAAAAACCATCTCAAAAATCAATCTTTCGTGGGTTCTCTTAAGAACTCATTTATAAAACCATTCTCTTTTAAGAATCAAATCCAAAAAGCCCATCTCTGAATTTTTAAAATATAAATATGAATTTCCTATCCAAAAACCTATGTGAAAAACATTAGCAAATTAATATGTAAAATCAAATGTCAATTTGTACAATAATCCTGTGGTCTTGGAGCGTTGTACGCATAGTCCTCCAAGCCACTAAACCAGTAAACAGTGGTGTTACCGATGCCACCAACATGTCTCTGAAAATCCCGGGTCTATGGGCGTTGTACTCATAGTCCCCCAAGCCCAATACACAAGATCTAGAGGCATCTGTCATCTCTAGTCCTGTATCCCATATGCATACGTCTATATCGGGTATCAATACCGATACCATAAATAACATGTCTGTCAATTCCATATATGAATCAAGTTACATTTGAGGTGGGTTTTTCCCCATGCCTCCAAAAATCATAAATCAATATCTTTGAAATCGTTATCATCATCAAAGCATTTATCCAAAACCAAGCTTATCAAAAGCTTAAATCATACATCATATTCACATGAAATCATCATTTTAAGGAAAACCAATTAATCAGTGATCAGTAAAATCATATCATAATTCACAATTAAAAACTTTAAAATAAATACTCTAGATAAGAGAAAAGTATCCACTCACGGTGCTACGAAAATTCATGTTCGGTATACGATGTAGGTAATCTCCAAGTGTCCGGTCGGTGATCTAAGGCCAAAGAAATAGTTAGTTATCCTTGCAATAAAGGTATATACAATCAATTTTTGATGATTACGCTTATGATATTACTTATCATGTGTCTACTCATCTATACAAAGCCCTTAGAGTACCCTCAAACATCTTAGGATAAAACTGGAACGACTGAAAATATTTCCTGGAATTGTGCCTCGCGTCGTGACGCTACTCAACCGGCGTCGCGACGCGCCCATCCCAACATAAGTTCAGAATCCATTTCTTCTTCCAGCAAGCGTCGCGATGCCGAGGTGTTTTGTGTCGTGACGCGTCGCCGTTTCCAGGACAGAAATTGCAATCTCATATCATACATCATTTCCTCAACATCACCCAAGCTACAACCCTAAGAAATACATTACATATCATCAATTCCACTCTTAAACACTATCTTAAAACCAAATCATAATCATTTATAAACCCCAACTCAAATTCACAATTAGGGATTTCACCATTTAGGGGGTTTCTCAAACCCTTCATTTCCAACCCAATAATCATAATTACATCACCAACATAAGCTACCATCACTCTTTCAAACATCAATCCATCAAAATTTAACAAATCAAGGTTTGGGTTTAACTTTTCTCACCTTGAATCAAATTGTTTCTACATAAATAGAATTCCCTAGGCCTCCTTTCATCATTTCTAGGCTTGCATGTGGCTTTGGAGCACTTGATCTTTAGTAAAAATGGTGGGGGAAATTCTGAAATCTTGACCATGAAATTGGCTTGAAGAATAAAGAAGAAGGGGAGAGAAGAAACGTATGTGTGGGTGTGTGTGGGAAATTTGGCATTTTCTTTCTTTATATACTTCTAGCCTTTAACACTTAAGATATATATTCTTGACATTTGGTAATAATACTTAACAAATGGCAATAATTTGTAATACTAATAAATATTTTCTAGATACAATGGTAGTGGTTCAAGTCTCACAATTCTTTAGAATTTCCCAAATCAGTCATTAGCACAGTTCAACCGAATCTGATCTGAATTTTAGGTCTGATTCACTTTGAATTTGAAGAAATATACAATGTAAAAGTTGTAGATCTCGGTCTTAGCTTTCCAACGATATAAAATTCATAAAAATCAGATTTCGTATGAGAAAGGTACACTCCGAATACTAAAGATGGCTTGTATTGAACCTTAAATTGAATTTCTTAACGGTGCAACAAGGAATTTGTCGAATATTCTTAAAGTGTTTTCATGAGCCTAATATACACTTCTATATGATGAAATAATAGGTACTATTCCATTCCTAACTTAGTATTCATCGGGTTACCGGGGTGTTGCATTTTTCTCCCCCCCTTAAATGAGATTCGTCCTCGAATCTCTATTAAGAAATGAAATTCTGAAATTTTATCTTGAAACTGTGGATAATAAATATCTTACCACAAATCATTGAATTCACCCATTCTCCTCTACGCCATAGAATCCTAACAAACTTTTCACTGTATAACTCAACATATAACACCAATATCAACATTATCACCTTCTCACAAGCATTCCTCAATTTATCAACATTAAAACACAAGAATTTAATCCCCAATTATCACTCCAGCAACTTACAATATTAAAACATGTTTTTATCTATTCAAATACAATCAATTCATTTCAATACCATTAAATCACAATATCCAATTCCATAGATTCCAAAACATTCTAATATCTCGGATTTCACATAACCAACTCTGTTTTACCATATATACCGTACTACTTGTGACAATCTCCCATAAACTGGTATCAAACCATAGAGCAATATAATCATAATAGCTCAAATCCTTATCGTGGTTCGTTAATTACTTAGCTAGTATACACACGTAGTCCTCCTTTTATCTTATCACCCCTTAATAAAATAACCCTTACCATGTTGGCACATGCTTCATCTTTGGTAGATAATTTTTCATTTTCATCCTGTAAAATTTCTGCAGAGTAGTCTACATATTTACTATCATACTTCATTCACCACCAACTATCAAGGAACTTCATTCATTAAACTCTAATTATTTCAACATTCTCTAACTCGATTATCCATGTAAGTTATCAATTATACTCTAATGCTTTTTAAGACTATCTAGACGGTTACATCTAAGTCATGTCTCTTTTACCCATACTATGCTCAACATCTTGTTTGACCATAATAACTATAATTTTTCGAATTCTTCTTTACTGTTTGAAAGGGAAAACATCAAGAATCTTGGTAGGATATGTCTTCTATCCATGAGTACTAGCAACTATGTTAATTCAGACTTTAAATAAGAAAACATGAATAGGCACTAACATATGCAAATCAACAAATTATAACAGTGAAGGTTACATCAGGGGATATATAAATTTGGTTGTAAGGCAAGAACATGATCATTTTCATACTGATGATCTTCCCATTGTCTTTAGGCTCTAAGAGACATAAGAATGTCACCGATGAGGATTCGGGATTGGAGACTTTCAAGAAACTTGATTTTATTATAGCCTTGGATAATACTCATTGATGACTTTTCAATAGTAGTGAAGAGTTGCAAGTCTCTTTCAATAATATTACTCTCTAAACTTCGGCGAACATAGTTTATAGAGAGAGCTCTAAGATCATAGGTATGACGGAAAGTAATCTCTTCTAGAAAATCTTCATATCCAAAATAGGCTCTAAGTTTTGGTCTTGATGGCCAATTGATAAGTCTCCAATCAGTGAAATGGTGTGACAGTATGATTCTAATTAAATGAATGAGGTGGAAAATATATGAATAGTCATCCGTCCATTTTGGGGTAATAGTTTCAATCCAGACAGTAATACTTTTATGGCGTTTATACCATCGATGTAAAATATTACTAAAGAATGGGGAAAGTTCATAAAGGCTGGCTTCCAAGATACCACGACTGTTAGGATTGATTGGACTTGGTCCAAGAATAAATTCATTCAAGAACCCAAGTTCAAAC
Source organism: Zanthoxylum bungeanum (assembly GCA_019454045.1). Classification (NCBI taxonomy): domain Eukaryota; kingdom Viridiplantae; phylum Streptophyta; class Magnoliopsida; order Sapindales; family Rutaceae; genus Zanthoxylum; species Zanthoxylum bungeanum. Next base: position 17,487 of record SKCR01019152.1, on the reverse strand, counting down.
AAAGTGCCCAGACTCTATTGATAATGATCAAAGAATTCATGACGGTTTATAAGAACTGTGGAATGATATTTGTCATATCGATAGTGGGCAATTGCAGAATTGTTTTTGTATTGAATCAAGCCATCTGTTTTTCCATTTCAGATGGTTCAAAGAATATAGCACCACCTCAAGAAGTTAGTAGGAACTCGATTCACGATATCCATTACAATTTCTCTATGCAACAAGGCAGATGAAGTTGTATATAAGAAATTGTAAATATCTCTCCAAAGATCTTGAACATATTTGGAATCTATGACTGCTCGATCTATGACTGGCCATTTGCAAAGTTTTTGATATACTATTTTAGCTATGGTAGCTTTTGGGTAGGGGCTAGGATTAATAAAGGAAGATGCCTTGGAAGAACTTCTTGATCCTTCACTAAGAATCCAAACGTCTCTTTATAGGGGAAAGTATGAATATTTTCTTCATAAATATACGTCCACAATATGTCTGCCTGGTTTGAAAGGGTAACTGTAGACACTGCATTTTTGCATGTAAGTCCCTATGATGAGTCTCATTTAGAGGCACTACTTTTTAAGTCACGGTAGTCGCGGGAAACAGACGTCGGAAGGGAAGAGTCGACATTGACATATTTGTTGGATTTAATTCGCTTGTTTAGCTTCAGATTCGCTTGTTGCACCTCTGTTTTAAAACACATCCTTAGCCCAAACCCCCGCAAGACACACACCAAGCCCATCTCACCCAAGCCCAATCCAAGAAATAATTAAAACATGTCATAAATTAAAATTAAAACCAATTAAATTGATATTAAATTAAATTCCTTCCTAAATTTAATTAATTCACTCACCAATTTAAAGAAATTCCCCACCAAAATTACAATTATCCTTTCCTTTTTTTAACTAATTAAATCCATCCCTAATTTAATTAATTTTGTTTCCTTATTTTAAAATCTCATGCACAACCCTAACCCTAGCTTGTCACTATAAAAATAACACAAAACCTCATGGACTCCCTTAGCTAACAGAGACGGCAAAAAGACAAACATTGAACCCTAAACACTCTTTTCTTTTTTCTTTTTTTCTCCCTCGTCAGTGACAAATCTCACCACAATCACGTTGCATCCTCAACAGCCCCTCACACTGCCCTCACGCCCTTGACCTTCATCTCTCAGCTACAACCAAAAACACTCTCTTCAGCAACCCATTCACACCATGCAAACAAAAACATAAAACACACACACCAAAAGAACCAGCCCAGACTGACTCACACACAATCGCCACTCAACTAACAACCCAGCTCACCGACTAAGCCTCGATGTAGATCATAAACCAATAACGCCACGCATGAGCTCCTTACTTGTGCATGAAGAACAGAACCCTTCGCAGCCCTCTCATCTCTCTCGCCACAAAGCCAAAAAACCCTAAAAACAGTCAACTATCAGCATATTCACGCCTCTCTCTAACCACTCACACACTCAACAAACAAACCCTAAGCACACGTTACTCACACAGACCATCACAAACTGCCAGTTAACCACAAACGCCCCTCACTCAGCACACTGCCCTTCATCATCAAAAGCCACAAACTGCCATCCCATACAGCCTCTTAACTGCCGATAATACCCATCACATACAGTCCCTTAACTACCGAGAGAACCCTCCACAAACACAGCCCACAAACCACCGAAACTGCCTCCCTGAATTGCATTGTTCTGGTCACATATGCCCTCCATAAACTGCCTGAAACAGTCCCCATTTTACCGTGAACATCAATATATAAATATATATCATACTAAGTATCTAAAATCCAATTTTAATACTAGTAGTGAATATATTTATGACAAACGTATTTGATGTCAGAGCCTTGCTCATTCTTCAATTCCTTTATGTCTACTTTGTCCAAACGGCAGTCACGCTTCCGTGATCCCGTTTGCCACAATTAGGCAGACATTTTGGGATATGTCCTTTATCTTCCCAGAAGATTATAATGATTTTGCCTTTGCCTATTTCACATTCCAGAAGCCTTCGGCCAAGCCTTGGCCTTCTAGAATATCAAAGTAAGATGCGTCTTGCGCTACTTGCCTAATTGTAAAGTTTGACTTTATCTCATTGAGAATAGTCATTAACTCTCCAAGAGTTATTTATTGCAATTTAGTACTTCTAAAATCTAAGCATAGATTTATGAAGATCCTTCAATTTCATCATCATACTTTAAGAATCTAATTCTTAGTTCTGATAAAGAAATTAAGGAGTCTACTGCGGTAAGTATAATGGATTAAGCACTAAAGTTATCATTACATTAATCTTCCAAAGATTATGCTCTACTATTTTTTGAACTCCGGGCTTAGGCATAATATGTTATTTTATCAAATAAAGTAACTTATTATTTTCCAGGACCATCCTGAAATTTTAATTCCCAATTTCAAAATTAAACCATTTAAATACATTTTCCCTATGATCATGTTTTAAATGTTAATCTTTCAATTACATCTTGATTCTAATAGTCCAACTATTTAATCAACGATTTTGATACCATTTATTATAATGATTACAATAGTCCAACTATTTAATCAACTATAATTTAATAGATTAAAATCAATTATATTGATTACTATAATCCAATTATAAAATCAACTATAAATGAATAGTTTGAATATAGTCCAACTATTAATTAAAACTACGTTTAAATATTAGTCCAACTAACATTTAATTTATAACGACGAATGATATTTGTGATTGAGAGCATATGGAAAGTAATTAACCGAGTATTGCAAATTCAATTCTTGCCTCCCACTAATTTTCGGCGAGCCTCTAACCCTCTGTCGAGTACTTGGGAAACCGTGTTTCCTAGAGGGCTAGGATCCCATTAAATATCACACAATCTTGACTTTGGCCAACAAATTGTATGATAATTAACTAGGTAGATCTCTAAGATCGATTGGATCCAATCTAATTCCTAGATCCGGTAGGGGGACATCCAAGTCCTAAACATATATCTTATATATGCCAATACATCCAATGTATTACCTAACCTTTTTCCTCTGAATCAACTAAGCCTTGGCTTTGGCACAACAAACTTAGTGATCCCAGTTAAGCGCAACCCGTTGACCATGGAAAGCTTCGTAATCAATGTCGATGGACAAGAAGTGGTCTTGACTTTGGCCAACAAACCACAACTTGGACAAGACACTGATATGGAACAAAGCTCTCGTGATTCAAAAACATCCTCGATGGACAAAGGCCTTGACTTTGGCCAACAAGCCAATGCCAGTCTCGGATCTTGAGTGAGAATCACTCAATGGAATGAAAAACGCTTAATATTTTGCGAGGGTTTTTCGAGTGCAAATTGGCAACCAATTTATTATCTTTGTTAAGGTCTCATCATCATACACCCTTAAACATGCATTCTAAGCACATAATAAAACACGTATAATTAAAATAATAATGATATGCGGATGGATACTTTATACATTGATCCTAGATCAAATCTCTCCATTTCTCTCTCCCGCTAGCACATGTATTTACTTCTACCCGTTACACTACACTTCTAAAGAAACCTCATTTACATTGAGGGGAATAGGTGAGAAGAGAATACAAAGAATATGGAGGTATAAGGCTGGACACGCAGGTCCAATTAATAAATCAAATTTATTACAACAATTTCTAAAATTGTCCCACCCATCTAATATTCATCTGATATACATTATTCATGCATCGCAACCATGTATTCACACAAGTATGTTATTAATTAATCTAATCAAATTAATTAATCTGATAATTAGTGACCATCCAATGTTCAAACAACGATTTGATTTGTTGGACAAAATGACCCATAGCGTCACTATTTGCACAGATCATTATGTTGTTGTAGCAAATTAACTCTGTGACAAGGAAATTGCACTCTCATCATTTGTGATTAGATCACCATAGATATATAAATGAAGAGAGGTCCTTATGATTAGTTCCTGGACTGAGAATGATATGAGACAGTATCAGTCCCCGAAGGATTAATCATTAAATATCCCTAGCCGGAGTATTATCGAGACTGGACATCGATAATGCGGAATAGGCTAGTATTTCACTTGTGTGCGTTGTGAGGGCACAACGGCATAGTTCTCATATATATAAGTATTGGATACTTATGCAAGTGCGATAGGAGGTCGTGTTTCACCGATGGTACGGGAAACAGCTTCGCTCTGGATAGACCCTTCGGAATCCCATTGGTATTATGACTATGTGTCTATGGGAGGCCGAAATCAAGGTAGGTGTGTATAGTCTTAACCTGAGACTTACATCGCTAATACTTACGGTAATCGATAGACTTTGGTCTTGGTGGTACAGGGCTTTAACCGGTTCTGCGTACACCACTTCTGGGTTTATAAGAGAGTCCTAGTGTATTGGGTGTGATGTCAAGACGGAAGTATCACTTCAGTCATAGTGGAGATGATGTCACGCAGGATACGGTATTAGTGCTCTTAAGTGTTGCGCAACCATCGGGATGTTATGACTAGGTCATGCATATCCGATTATAGAGACTAGTTACCAGACATCCGACATGTGCTTCGGAAGGGGCAGACACTTATCCAGCCCCAGCCCTAGCACGTGACTATCCGATACTGGGCCGATATACACAATACTACAGTATACTACACTTGATACAGATCTATATATTCCTGTAAGAATATTTCTGGAGAATTGGGTAGGCATGGCGCTTTGCTAGAAGCCAACCTTGTCTTGTAAATCGGTATAAACGTAGTACGAGGTACTTACGTGTTCGGATAGTCCGACGACCGTATTTACTGCTAACATATCCGGAGATCTCATGGGTCGGTTCCTGAAGATTCACCGATGACGTATGACTCGCACTTTAATTAATCTGGGATTAATTCGATGAGAGAGAAAATTAATCTGGGATTAATTACGGAGATATTTTATCTCGGATAAAATATCGTTAAAGAGAGAGAACGATTAATTTGGAATTAATCGATAAATTAATATATTCGATATATTATAACGAAATTAGATTTCGACGCGGAATTAAAATTAGATTTTAATTCGGGCGAACGAATTAATTTAGAATTAATTCGTTAGCGATGTGAATAGTGAATTCACTAGGCGTAATCATTTAATTACGACGCAACGGAAAATTCATAAGTTGCAACTAATTGCACTAACAAGGTGGAATCATCTGTGACACTCTCACTGTAATTTTTCTGACTCTTTATGATGTAGACTGTCTAACGTCAAAATTAGACTCAAAAACTAATCAGAATCTTATGGTTGTGGACTATATTCTATATGAATAAAAAACGCGTTCTTAATATCTCAAAGATAACAAAGAACATGTTTTAAGAAAAATCATATGGTCTACGGTGTATCAAAATAGCTCGTAACAATTACGATTAAATCGATATCTTTGATCGCACATAATATAGTATTCATTTGGCCATCATCCCACGATGCATAAGATTGATTAGACAATCTAATCAATTTCTCTTTCGACAAAGGAATTGTCATTTATGAAAGATTAATATTATATTCAAGAGACACAATAACTGTCAAATAGTTATACTCACTGTGACACAGATAGTCTTGCTATGTCCTTTATTAGATCATATTTAATGCATGACTAATGGGAGTATCTCACAAGTTCTTAGTTTTATATCATATATAAAATTTGTATCGAATATAACAAAGACAACTCCCACTGCTTTCACGTAGAAAAGAAGACTTAGGTAAACCTTTTACCTTATTAACATCTCATTATTACCTTCATAATGATAATGTCGATAGGATATATAACACTAGAAAGAAATTTGTGCGCTCCCACTAACCCTACTATCACATATATATTCTCTATGCTTTGATAAAATCAAACAATCTGATTGATATCAAAATTAGAGAATACAAATTTTCGTAAAACTCACCCGAGTCTACAATAGGCTCTATAAGATATTATATTAAACCATAATTTTTGTAGAATACAAACTCCAGGGTCATTCCAGAATGAACTCTTCAAACAAAGAAATCACAATGGATCTCTTATCCGAAGAAACCATTCAAAAACACCACTTTGCATTCCAAGCTAAAATACACAATTTAATATCAACATTAAGCAACAGATCTTTAATTGTTCAATTAGTGCGACTAGAGACAAATTTCCTCAAAATCTACAATAGTTTATTGAGTATAACATTTATCACTGTCATACTATAAGGGTCAAAATGTTAATAAGCTTACATTACTTTTGCTGCGCAAACCATTTGCATATTTTATGAATGATTCATAAAGAAAACATAATCAAGTTCAAAACTTGATCGTAGTAAGCTATGAACTATCTTAGATCTATGGTTTAAGTTATAGGAAATTTTCTTCGATAAGAAAACAACAGAATCATTAAGTATCAAATACATTACAAATGATTCTGACATCCTACAGAACTTATATGAAAGATGTATAAGGGTTTTTTCATCTTAATAATTATGTAGTTCCACTTATAGTTTGATCACTCTCACAATTGACTTCAATAAGTCAAGTTTTTTCTACAATGGTCAACGTACGATGTTACACACTAAGTAATAAAATTATTTTATTACTCGGGATTGTAGAAAAGATATTCTATCAAATAGAATACAATATTATATTAAAAGAGAATAAATGATAAACTTTTACTTGTACTTCCGAGGCGTAAGTACTTTCAATTATATAACCATTATACAAAAGAAAGATTCAAATCTCAAACTTTTCAAGATTCAATTTTCTACCTATACGTATCATATACGTAACTGTAGAAATAATGGAATCTTAATTAAAAGGATGAATTGGTGTTACTGGAGCATATCCCCAAGAGCATTGAAAGTAATTCAGTAACATTCAATATCAAACGAATCAAATCATATAAGATTTGATTACTCTCACTAACTAATTCAACCACGATGGAATCATAGAAGAATAATATTGAGTAAGAATCATAATCATATTCATTGAATAACCTTACAACTAATTGCCATAAATTCATATGTTTGATCATATCAAATTTCTTTGAACAATTCAAAGAATTGTGATGAATTTTAAAGATATAGTTTTCAAAAATTCAGATCGAATATCTTTGAACCAGTCAAAATATTCTATCCATGTTTCATCAGAAACATGTAACTAAGTCATGACAACTCATAGACTAAGTTACGAAGTAAAGAAAACTACCTTAAGAAATTTACAATTCATTAAACTACGTACATCTAATGTATCAGTTTTAATAATTCTTCTGGTCCAATGACAATCATTGGTTAAATGAGATTTAATCACATTCTCGAATATAATATTCATTAAATGGATAATGATATGTGGTGTGATCTCATATCAGACCATCATTTACCATATGGAATAAGCATCTAATGCTTAAGTGATAAAATCTCATAAAACATTGTTCTAAGTTATTTACTTAATCGAATATTTTTCTTAATGTTTATTTCTTTGTCAATGACGCTACTAGTCGTATTAAAATATATAACAATTATTTATAAAGAACAAGCAACTATCCAATAGTCGCAAGTTCTGATATCATATATCAAAACAATCATTAAACAATATTTTCAAAAACTAGACGGGAAATTTGGTATCCAATATCTATAGTTGTCGTGTTGTGAGAATCAATCTTTTCTACACACAACTATATGTATCTCCTTTCTTTAACTTTATAATTTGCCTTTAATTATTCACTACAATTGCAAATAATTGATTAGCAAACTGTGATAGACACGTGACCTCTAAGAGTCACTAAAGTCAAGAAACGTCATTATCTGATAAACAAATACCTAATGGGGTTTTCTTAATACCGATGAAGAATCTCGAGACATGAACTAATTCACGTCAATTCTTACTTCACAAGAAACTATTCTCTCTAGAGAATTATATCCTAAAACAGATATCAATTTAGATTACCTATCGTGACTTAGTAATTAAGTCACTAACCATCTTGGTTTTTCAAGAAAATCAGAACAGCAATTCTCAATGGTTTAAACTGATCTAATTATATCCAAGTCTACTGTTATATAGAACCTATTTTAAAAAAGTGCAACCATAAGTGAAGTCATACAACATGTAGAAAATATGCATGCAGTGAATTAAAAGTTTAATTCTATCAACATTATATTTAAGGAAAACAAAAATGGCAATTTTCATAATATGACACACTGCCTTAGTTATTGATTTTTAACCCAGCAGTGCCTCCCACTACTTTACGTAATACCGTAATCCCTAATGAAAAATGGGAATTCAGTAATTAAATTGAATTTCATAATGGGAAGTGGACCCCATGAATATATTTCGACTCACAGCTTTGGCACGTTCTCGCTTACGTATATTCACAGGTAGAACACTCATTGTCAATTACGCTCACTATGACTCCTGATTTTGGTCCTGACCGTTTCTCGTTGTGACAGTTTTGGCACGTTCACATGAGGCGTATCAGGGCTTCATTTGCAAATGATAAACTCAAGCTACCGATGTAGTCCTGACAGCTTTGGCAAGTTCAGGATTTCCACTTTCACTTGAATTTGTCTCTTATCATATAAGTTCTACCGGCGCAAATGAACTACCATCAGTCATAATTGCACAGCTTTGGCACGATACAGCTACGACATCAAGAAATCATTTACATCCGTAATGAGAAGGCGGACCAAGAAACAAGTATTCATAATACTAGTTACTTTAAAACCTTATTAAGCGAGGACATTCCTATTGTCAAACAATCCGAAATTAATCAAATTAATTTCACATGCTTGTGAAAATAATTAAAATGGATTAAATATCATATATGAAGCATGAAAAATAAAATAGATATGGGATCAGACTCGATCTGATACCATTTTGTTGGGGTTTTATCAAATGCGCAACGGAAGGGCGCGGTTTGGGCGAAATCGTAACTTTTAAAATTTTTAAACTTACCGAATAAATTATTCAATATCCAATATGAATAATTCCTTCATATCTCACCTAAACATATTTATTCAATATCAAATAACGATATAAATAATTTAGAAACATCATGAAACTTTTACGAAAATATTTTCTGCAATATAACATAAAATGTAATTTTGTCCGAACTAACCAACCAATACACATGCAGGCTGCCCAGGTCAAGCCCAATAGTACTTGGGTAGATCATGAGATGCCCAAACAGTGACCTGTTTGGAAAACCGTCACCCAGTAAGCCCAAAACTCACCCGGTAACGCTATTTTTCATCGTTTTTGTATATTTTCACTATGAAATCCGGAAATTATGTCAATGCCCAATACACATCCAATACATTTAAATAACATATTTTTCAGCACCAAATTTTCAGAATTTCCAGGTCTGACCAGGGAGCACAAATTATCATCTTCATGCTTTAAATCCAATTTTCTCAATATTAATCATATTATTATTAACACCAATCAAAGTCTCCACCAATGAAGAACTGAAGAAAAATTCTAGGAGTTATAAGAGTGTTCATAACAATCTAGAATGGCAACAAGTTATCTAATAACCAAAGTAAGCTTAGATTACACTAATTAAGCTTACTAACTTTCTACACATGCAAGCATCCATCCATCTCAACATATATTCAAGAAAGGGAAAAATAAATCTACATCATATGTAAATAGATATAACCACAGAAATAATTTTTCAATTGAAGAAAGTAAGAAAAATACCTTAATTTTCAATTTTTCTTCAACAAAGCTTTATCTCCTTTTATTTTTCTCTCAAACCTCTATTTTTCTATGTTTTTGGAAGCTTAAACTTAAGAAGAAAATGAAACAAATTTCATTTTATATTTACACCATAATGGACGAAATTATTGGAATATTTTGTTAAAATTGGTTTGCAAATTTGTAATCTAATTAAATAAGCAAAAACCAATTTGATAACAACTACCTTTTATCAAAGTTAATAGCCATGTGTAACAAATTACAACAAGCCATTAATTTAGCAAACAATGACATTAGATATTTATTTTTAATTACTTAATTTATTTAACAATTAAATAACTTAAATAATTAAATAATATAAATATCCAAATATATGCATTATTATTTACATTAAATAACAAAATACATTTATTAATGACAAGTGTCAAAATATCACATTTGATAATTAATTAATGTGTATTTAATAAAATAGTGTATTAAATAAAAATAGACATTAATTAGGAAATAACTGAAATGCCTCTATGCATTTATTTTCGTTTAACCGTTCAACGATTCGAATTAAATTATTTAATCTGATAAAGTATTATGAATAATCTGTATTATTCATAACGTGTTGCCTAAGTGCTCAACGAGTACACTTCATATTATGGGACTCTCTAAGTTTAGGTTTATCCATCACAGAATCAAATTTTGTGTGCACAATTCACCCACTCGTAAATTATGACGACCACGGATAATCTCGCTAAACTATGCAAGTCGAGGTCATTACATACGTATAATCCCTCTGTCACAAGCTATCAATATTATACCGGGGATATAGTAAGGAACATCAAAACCCTAAGGTATAAGATAGTTGACTTTCAAATTTATGATCTCTAAATAACACTCGGAACTCGCTTCTGAAGTATACCGCGGTCATGGATTTACTAGATCGCAAATACGTACATCATACCTATGCCATGTACATATGACTGATGGATTTTATCTGATACTCAAAGGATATCATGAGCATGGGTCCACACCCAACGAACAGGCGGAGGTCTGATCTAAATAGATCGGTGACATGACTGCCATCTAAGTGTGGAGGATGTCTCATATACCCACGGTGGTATCGCAAGTGTTAGGGATATGCCCTATACCCAACTTGTGGATGGGAAATATATACATGTATTTGTAATATTTTCATTAATTAATAAAATGGAAATCTTTATTATACGTGTCTTATATAACTTATATGAATCATCAACACTGTAATAAAGCCTTTGGAGTAATAAGGCGATGGCTTCCACGCCTTATGAGAATCATTACTCATAATTGTTCCTAGTCATAGTTTTGTGAATAATTTGGGCGTTCACAAAGCGGAGAGACTAGCTTGATGATATGATCCGCCCTTAAGTGGGGTAGCCGATCTCATAGGCTACTAGCGGAGATCCGTCCGCTTGGTGTATCACATGGATGCATGAGTTGCTCGTGTCCATCGAACTGAACACTGCAAGTTTTCATATGGAGTGTTTATCCCATGTGTCTGTGAGAACTTTCATGTATCGATTATATGACTAGTCCTTAGACTTGAGGTCTTTACAATATTATGTGTGGATCAAATAACTTTGACATTATCCTTCCCTGGTTCAAAAGATCTGGTCATAAAGGTATGATTGGGTCATTTGTTGAAACACATGAAGTTTGTATAGATAAAACAGAGAATCACCACTCTTTCGGATAATATTTTCTTATAAGAGTAGTATTCCAGTTCGCGAGTTGATATGTGTGATCAGTGCTTGAGACTGTGGCCACAGCGGAATAATCATGTGAGATTCTTGAGTTAGCACGATTCATGACACTATCAAAATTATACCTTCGAACATATGGGTAGACACTTTCCGTACCCTAGGTCAATAGGTGGGGATACAATGAGGCGATGGACCGTATCATATGTAAATCGCATACATAATGTGTATATATATCTTTCCTTCTCATTTGGGGGCCTTGGCATATTGCTAGATGTCAACCTTGGTCATTGAAATCGAACGACCAACTGATCGGAGGATAATTTATGTTTGATTAAATTATCACGATTCATTTCTGTTGAGTTTCAATCAAGCCCCAAGATCATCAATCATGCATAAAAACGAGTTGAATACAACCAAGGACTAAGGCGGAATTCATACTCACATTGATGGGTTTGAGATGCAACGAAGAAGATGCGTTTTCTGCCTCCCTTCATGCTCGGCAGTGGCGTCCTCATGCAGTGGGCTGCTCGGTTTCACTGGTTTTTGTCTCCTCCATGGTCGGCCATTGATGAGCACCATGGAAGTTCCAAGCTCCAAGCTTCAAAAATTGATTCCAAGCTCATAAATTTGTTTCCCTATCACCTATGTATCACTCATGGTGTGCTAGCACTACTCTTCTTCATTTGCTTCTCAAAATTTCGGTCAAACCAGAATTTTTGGAGAAGAAATCGGCAGTGAAGCCGTGAATGAGAGGGAGAAGAAAAGAGAGGGAAAAGAAGAAGACCGTATGTCTTGCATGTGAGAGAGAGAAGATAAAGCTTTAATATATATGTTTATTATATTTACCAAGTAAATAAAATAAAACATATATATATTACTTTAATTCAAAAGTCAAAAAGTAAAAAGCAAATGTTGCTTTTTCAACTTCTACATCAATCACTCAAATCAAGTGACAACATGTCATATCACTCAAAGTGACATTTGATTTGACGCTTGATGTGACTATCGATTTGACGCATGATTTGACTTGCGTGCCGCACTCGAATTCGAAATGCGAATGCGCTCGCAAATAATCCTGGGCTCGGGTTCGCTAATTCCAAATTAACGAATTTTCCGTCGCGTCGTAATTAAATGATTACGCCTAGCGAATTCACTATTCACGTCGCTAACGAATTAATTCTAAATTAATTCGTTCGCCCGAATTAAAATCTAATTTTAATTCCGCGTCGAAATCCAATTTCTTATAATATATCGAATATATTATTTTATCGATTAATTCCAAATTAATCGTTCTCTCTCTTTAATTAATATTTTATCCGAGATAAAATATCTCCGTAATTAATCCCAGATTAATTTTCTCTCTCAAGAAATTAATCTTCTCTCTCTACTAATTAATCCCAGATTAATTATAGTGCGAGTCATACATCATCGGTGAATCTTCAGGAAGCGACCCATGAGATCTCCGGATATGTTGGCAGTAAATACGGTTGTCGGACTATCCGAACACGTAAGTACCTCGTACTACGTTTATACCGATTTACAAGACAAGGTTGGCTTCTAGCAAAGCGCCATACCTACCCAATTCTCCAGAAATATTCTTACAGGAATATATAGATCTGTATCAAGCATAGTATACCGTAGTATAGTGTATATCGGCCCAGTATCGGATAGTCACGTGCTAGGGCTGGGGCTGGATAAGTGTCTGCCCCGTCCGAAGCACATGTCGGATGTCTGGTAACTAGTCTCTATAATCGGATATACATGACCTTGTCATAATATCCCGATGGCCGGCCAGCACTTAAGAGCACTAATACCGTATCCTGCGTGACATCATCTCCACTATGACTAAAGTGATACTTCCGTCTCGACATCACACCCAATACACTACGACTCTCTGATAAACCCAGAAGCGGTGTACGCAGAACCGGTTAAAGCCCTGTACCACCAAGACTAAAGTCTACCGATTATCGCAAGTATTAGCGATGCAAGTCTCAGGTTAAGACTATACACACCTACCTTGATTTCGGCCTCCCATAGACACATAGTCATAATACCAATGGGATTCCGAGGGGTCTATCCAGAGCGAAGCTGTTTCCCGTACCATCGGTGAAACACAACCTCCTATCGCACTTGCATAAGTATCCAATACTTAAATATATGAGAACTATGCTGTTGTGCCCTCACAACGCGCACAAGTGCAATACTAGCCTATTCTGCATTATCGATGTCCTGTCTCGATAATACTCCAGCTAGGGATATTTAATGATTAATCCTTCGTGGACTGATACTGTCTCATACCATCTCAATCCAGGAACTAATCATATGGACCTCTCTTCATTTATACATCTATGGTGATCTAATCACAAATGATGAGAGTGCAATTTCCTTGTCACATAGTTAATTTGTACAACAACACCGTGATCTGTACAAATAGTGACGCTATGGGTCATATTATCCAACAATTTCATGTCCAACTTGAGGGGATTCCAAAAGGACACACACAACAAAGTCGAAATCAATGGTTAATAGTGCATAGTACAAATATAACATCATATATGATTGCTGTAGGAATTGTTCATAAATGGTTCAATGTGTTTAATTATTGAACATATCATTTATGAGGTTCTATAGTGGCTTAGGGATTGGTGAATGAGGATGGGGGCACTTTGGGAATTGGAATAAAAAAAAATTACTATTCACGTTAATAGTTTTTTTTTTTTTGTTATTTGTTTTGAATTCCAATTCGACCCAAACTCTTATTAGGGTATAATCTCATTAAACCACTAAATTAAGATCCAATGGCTAAGATTAAATTAGCTTTTATCCTACATCAGATTCTTACTTAATTTTGTTGTCTTTGGAGCATTATATAAACCCAAAGAATTCTTTACAAATTTTGCTACACCAAAACCTTTCATATCTTGGGTTTATATAAGTGAGCAACTCTAAAGTTTAAGAGTAAGCCACTGATTTTGAGGATCCTTAAATCTAATTGACTAGAGGAACCTCGAATTAAAAGTTTTGAGGTATTTACCTAGGCTAGCACCAAGGGCAAAATACCTGTGCACACAAGGCGTAATCTTGCCGTTGATTTTTGGCTTTGGTGTGTGCATCTTTGGAGGCCACACACTTGGGTGGCTCTTTGGAACGTGGAAGAGCTTACTGAGTTCGAGAAAACCTTGTAGATTGGAGGGAGGACTGGAGGAGTCTATAGTTCAAGTAAGTCTTTTTCTTTCTTTATTTTATTTAGAGTTCTTATTATACTTAGCATGTTTAGGTTTATGTTCTTTGCATGTTTTATGAGTTTTATGCTTAGAATATATAGTAACATGCCTAGGCTTGTAGAATAATCAAAACAAATGGGTATTGTTGACCGGCGTAAACACACACGTATAACGTAAGCACACGTATCGTTCAAGTAGTATAAAATTATCGATCCCACGAGGACTAAATTCCTACTGTTGTTATTAATTATTGATACTATTTATTTACAAGTATCTAATTATAGGGAGAAAAGAATGATTGCTTTTGGTTGGTTGAATATGGATTTGCTAATTAAAATAAAAACAGACTCAATAGAAAATACTAAGGAAAATAAAATAAAAGACTCAAAGATCTAGGGTCGTGACTTTACACAATATTATTATAAAGATGAATTGATTTTCTTGTATATGTGTAATAAATCAGTTTGCTAACCCGGAACACGAAAATATGCAAAAGCCTTTGTCGATTGTCAGATGAAAATACCCAGTATAACTCAATTGAACACTATGTCTATGTCAACCAAATTACCTAGATTCATTAAGATCAAGTTCCAATTATGGTTACACCCGCCCGACGGGTATATATCTATCCTGTAAGGAAATCTATTAAAGGGTTATCTATCCTCAAGGAAGATCGTGGGCTATTAAGTCTAAGGCTGAAACCTAAAATCCCTATGTCTAGTTCATTTTAAGTTTACCACATCAATCTTATTGGTGATCAGACAACAAGAAGCATTAAGCTTAAGACTTAATAAACAAACTAAAGAATTACCCAATAAATAATTAAATCAATTATTAAGCCTAATAATATTATGTTTCATCACTTCCCTAGAATAAAAATAAAATGATGGGGTTAGGGGATCCACCTTTAGAAATCTCAAATTATTATAATATGGAAATTGCCAGTATTATCCAATTAAGTTGAACCAGCCATAAAAGCGGTGTTATTATTTATCCATAAACCAGCCATATAGGCGTTAATTATCTGTCACCTAAGGACCAGCTATATAGGCGGTGTCAGATTATGTTACATAATTAAAACCAGCCATTAAGGCAGAATCAACTTTTAATTCCTATTATTAAATCACAATTTCCATATTATAATTGAAGTGAGATTAATCTACCTTTACTATTTCTAATTTAGAAATCTCCATTATTATAATATATAAATTTACGTGATAATTACCAACCAGCCATATAGGCGGTATCCTGATTAAGTCAGGTTAAAACCAGTTTAAAAATAATTACCAAGCGACCAATATAGCGGTATCCATATTAAGTCAGGTTTTAAATAATTTATATATTATAATTAAGGGAGATTAATCGAAATTATAAAAGTAAAAAGCTTCACCTTTACCCCAGCAGTAAATTAACTGCTGAACATAAAAGAGCAAAAAGAAAGAAAATAAAATTTTATTGCAAAAAGTAAAATTGCATAACTGAAAATATTAAAAATAAAAAGCTTTATTTAAATTACAAAAATCCTTAAATTCCTTACAAAACTCAAGGAATGCATGATTTGAATTCTGAAATCGAGCTGAATTTATAAGCGTCAGTAGGGTGTCCACGTCTCGACGCGCGCTTCACGTCGCGACGCGCCACGTGTCAGTTTGTGATTGGTTTCTTCAAATTCTTATCTGCCACGTGGCATTTCAGATAAATGACTCAAAAATTATGCTGACGTGGCAGTGACGTGGCGACACGTGGCGAAAGTGATTTTCGGCACCGTATGATTGCGACATGTGGCACGCTGTGATTGGTTGATGATGACGTGGAGATAACGTGGCACTTTAAATCGATCAACTTGTGATGTGGACGATGACGTGGCAGACACGTGGAGTGACACGTGGCGATACGTGGTGATGGCGATTGTCGGCATAATAGGATGATGACACATGGCACGGCGCACGTTAGCAGATCGGTTGTGATGGTGACATGTGGCACGGTGCACGTTAGCAAAGTCAAACTTCTCAGATTTTGACTTGTGGACCCGGTACATGTTAGCAAATCTTGGTGTATGTTAGGCGTCACGACGCCATGGGCTTGCGCGACGCGACACGCAAAATTACTAAAATGCCATTTTGTCCAATTTTCACTGTTTTGGCCCCAAATCACCTCCAGAGAGTCCTGAAACTTTATTTATCTACAAAATAACATAAAACACATCAAAATATTCACAAAACTCAAGAAACTATACAAAATATTAAGTTAAATGAGTGGAAAATAGTGATATAATTACCACTCATCACACCCCCAAACCTAACATTTTGCTAGTCCTCGAGCAAAACATAGAATAAAATAACATAAACATCTTTAAAATAAAATTTAACTAAGCCACTTTCGTAGGGATCACAGTTGCATTTAGCGTATGCAATAAGCCTTTAAACCCCTAGGTGTCCTTAGTGGACGAGTTGTAGTCTCGTGAGGGTTTACATCAATGATACCCACAAACATTTTACAAAAGTAAAAATGTAGTAAAACTAATGCACACAAAAACAAAAAGACAAGCGAAAAGATAATAAAGAAGTTAGTGACTAATCAGGTGAAACTTCTACTCCAAGTTACTAGTTTTTTGTTTCTTTCTAAATTACTGAATAAGTAAATTCTCTGATTATATTTACCATTCTCCATATACACAGCCAACAAAATATTAATCAACTCATTTTTTCCCACAACAGTCATAAGTGTAGTTGAGAAGAGAGTAATATTTTTGTCCTAGAGTTTTATCAGAATTCACACCTTTTTGTAGCAATGAAATAATTTTTCTGATTTTTTGGATTTTTTCTTTATTTTTTTATTTTTTTA
>SKCR01019151.1:0-43997 GCA_019454045.1 Zanthoxylum bungeanum | reverse complement strand
GCATCTATTTTTTTTATCATGCATCAGGTCTTACCCCGTTCGAACGCGTTTTCGAACGCTATACGAACACGAACATTCTGTTTCATTTACGTTTGAACGCGTTTAAGAACGCTACTCGAATGCGCACATATTCTGCTTTACCATGCATCAGGTCTTATCCAGTTCGAACGTGTTTCTGAACGATATACGAACGTTAACCTTCTGTTTATCGTTCGAACGCGTTTTCAAACGCTACACGAACGCACATACAATGTACAATCTTCTTTTGTCACATTTCATGCATGTTTGCTTCTTCGATCATTTATTTTTCACTAATGATAATCATATCATTTCATTATTTATGCTTAGGCAATATCATCTACTTATATTTCCGCATTTATCTATTCAATGTGTTTATGAATTGGGTGCTTGCCGTTATGTTGATTTACTTCTATGCATGCGAACTTAGGTGTAGGTTGTATGCAAACTTAGATATAGGATATTCTTATGTATGTATGTTGCGTAGACTTGGTTATATTATTGCACAAATCCGTTCATTACAAGTGGTATAAGTAAGGGACCATTCCGAACCCAACGGTTTGAGGTCTTCCCTTGCGAGGGGTGAGTGCGGCCTTAAATCATTTCCCAATTCACGTTGGGTGGCGACTCCATTTTATTTCTCCGGTTTAGTCCCCCGCAGGCTACTCCGTACTCCTGACCGGGCCGCGAGCCCGGGACAGCGTCACCAATTTCTGTGTCCTACAGTTCGGCGACTCCACTAGGGATAGAGAATCGGCCCCGAAATAATGTCTTGTAATATTTGTGATTCTTGCTTTAGTTAACCATGTTTACACATGGGTTGGGTCAAAGGGGTTTAACCAAAGGCATTATTAGAGCTAGGTAATGGTTTGGTGTCTTCCTTCATTCATTACCTTTCTATAGCTAAAAGGAAAAGCTGTGAAGGCACCTAGATAATCATTTACTCGAAGCTTACCGTGATGGACTAATTTGGAGGACTTATTGCTTATTTATGTCACCAAGGCGATAAGAGCCTAAGAGGCAAGGGTATTTAAGAGAGCTCGCTCCACCCTCTCTCTAGGAATCTTCAATAAGAAATCCATTTGACAGTCATTCATGTATCATCACTCGTTGGCACGTACCTTAGGGTATAAAAAGGTGCACTCACTTGGTCGTCCGAACCCTTGTTGGGGAGACCTAGTTGTGGGCAACCCTTCACCGACAGGAGCCTTTGTCTACACTCTTATAAACCCACATATGAACCATAGTCGTATGACCTATAGAAGCCACCCTCTCATGCTTGTGTTTGGGACCATCAGCATTTGGATTCATTTGGACTTCTTGTCATGAGATGTGAACTTGTTGGCCGTTTAAACTGGGATGAGTTTGTGTCTTATGACAATTAGGCCGAAAGTTTCTAAAGTTTTGATGGGCCACTTCGTGTTTGGGCCCCCTATCATTTGAAGTTGTTTAGCCACGTTATCGCAAAAGTGTAAACTTGTTGGGCCTTTTTTCAACTGGGACAAGTTTACACCTCGCGATAATATGATTGAATGCTTTGAAATGATAATGGGCCAACTTGTATGAAAACCCTTATGGCTTAGAAAGTCCAAACATGATCCAAATATGATAGAAGCATGAGTTCGATATCCGCACTAGCTTTCATCCGGAAATGATACGCCTTGTTACGGCATATTTGCATACTTTTGGATACTTCCAAGTTCATCCCCACAACCGCGATTACCGAAGGCCTAATTCGTCATTTCTAGACAATGGCATGATCCCATAATCAGCTTAGTCCATGTGGAAAATGGGCGGTCTTTGTCTTTTACCGATGGAATGGGACCGAGGTAGTTAGGGTTCACCTCATAGCATATGAGAGAACGATTTTGTGTACCCCATATCGGTGCGTAAGATGAGCAATACCTAGGTCAGAAATGGATATACCACGAGTGCGGGAGAAATAAGGTTGGAAGGATATATTCTGTTTGATTACCTCACATGTTTTACACATCGTACGCATGCATGTACCAAGCTAACTCATAGTTTTAGCCGCCATAGATTTCCGTTGGGTTAGAGAGCAAAGAAGACTCGTCAAGAGACCGATAGTGAACATGAGTGAGTCCGATAATGAAGGTTCTCGCATGGATCAGTTGGAGACTAATCTCGCTAAGATTACTGAGTAGTTGCAAATGTTGACCGCCGCTATGGCTAATATGGCAGCACCCCGCGCATGAGGGTTATGAAGATCTGATAATGCTAGGCGTGGAGAGCCTCTGAATAGGATGAGTGATGAGATCCCTATTTTTGATGATGACATGGCTGAGTATGCTGCGGGAAGGGTAGCCGGGTCTCAGGCCGAGTTACAGAAACTCAGGGATCAGGTAGAGTCAGTTACCCATAAGATGAGGGGTAAGCATGAAGATTTGCTAGACTACGAGGCGATGACTTTCGAGGAGCAGCTGCCTTCTCAGTTCAAGATGCCCGACATAGCCAAGTTCAATGGGAACATGGATCCAAGGGTTCATATCTGACAATATATTTCCGTGATGAGTTCGGTGGGTCTGTCGAAGCGTCAGGTTCGGAAGATGTTCGAGATGTCGCTTGAGGGGGCACCCGTGGTGTGGTATCACGACCTTGAGAGGAAGGTCAAAGATGATTGGAGGGCATTGGCGGAGGCCTTTCTGAATCAGTATGTCACGGATTTGGAGATCGACTTGTCGCCTCGCGACTTGGAGAATACCAAACAGAAGCCAGATGAGAGCTTCAAGGATTATATGGATCGCTGGAGAAGCCAGCTTTTAAAGATGCAGACTCGGCCCTCGGAGAAGGACCAGATCAAGATGATCATCAAGGGTACTAAGCCCTCGATTTATGGCAAGCTGAGGAGGATGACCTCTATGATTAACGATTTTCGACAGTTGAGGGAGACCGTTATGGATATTGAAGAGGAAGAAGCTGAGAACAGGAAGTTTTATGGCCTGAATAGGAGGACCATTGGGGGGCCGTCGGGAGCCAAGCCTGTTTCCGCCGAAGTTGCCGCCATCAGAAACAGGCGATTTTCTAACCTGGGTAAGCCTTTGTCTAAGGTGCTTGAGAAGTTGAAGAGACAGGGACTCCTAAAACCCTTAGAAGCTAGACCACTTCCCAACCCTCCACCACCACACCTCAACATGAACCTATATTGCCATTACCACCAGTAAAAAGGCCATGACACCGACAACTGCACCCGCCTTAGACACGAAATCCAAGACCTCATTGACTCCCACAGAATACCTGACCCAGAAAAAGAACAACCTAACACCCAGAGAAACCCCTTACCTAACTATTATTCCGTTCCACCACCCACATACTTGATTGGCTCTGGCCTACCAGAAAGCTTTGTCCTCCAAACCTTTAACCGCCAAGCCTTTTGCCTGGGAATTTGGGATAGTAGTAGTGAAGATGAGGCGGAGCAGGGGAAGAATTTCTGGGAGAATTTCTCAAGCAGTGATGAGGAGGAGGTGAAGGGAATGACCCGTAGTGGATGTTTTTACAGAAATGCAAGGAAGTGTTGGCCGAAAGAAGAGAAGTGGTAGAGAACATGGATAATGCTGAGGGAGATGTAGTGCTGCGTCAGTTGAAGAAGACGCGAGCACATGTGAGCATTTGGGAGTTGTTGTGTGCATCTCAGGAACACAGACGCACCATGGTGGAGGCTGTGAGTAAGATAGTGGTACCGGAGGATGCCAACCCCGCAATGTTTGTAGGGTCGGTCTAAAAGGAAGCTTTGCAAGTGATAACATTTTCTGAGGAGGAACTCCCGTTGGAGGGAAGAGATCACAATAGGCTATTATTCATAAGAGCGGAAGTGAAAGGAAATAGGACATATTATGTGATGGTGGATGATGGCTCATCCATCAATGTGTGCCCTTTGAAGATTTTGTCGAGGTTGGGTCTGAAGGTGACAGATTTGAGTCCCTCTGACATGACTATCAAGGCGTATGATGATAGTAAGCGAGGAGTAGAGGGAACCTTTACGGCGGTAGTCAAGGTGGGCCCAATTGAAGATGAGGTTGAGTTCACGGTGCTTGACATCCCTACCATTTTTGCTTTGTTATTGGGGAGGCCATGGTTTCACAAGCGTGGGGGCGTGCCCTCCACTTTGCATCAGGTCATCAAGTTTTCGTATGGAGGAGAGATCGTCACCATCTGAGTTGAGGTAGATAATGTTGTAGCCACCTTGGAGATACAACCTTTCACGAGGTTCCAAGTGGCGGCAAACTTTGAGGAGTGGGTGGATCATAAGGTGGCTAGGATCATGGAGAAGATGAAGTTTGAGCCGGGCACGAGATCAAATGTTGGAGGAACACTACCAGACTTGAAGGGGCAGACCACCAGGAGAGGATTTGGATACAAATCCGACGAGGATAAGCCGAAGACTAAGAAGAAATGGCTGAAGTTGGCAGACTACTTTATGAAAGATACGGGGTATCAAGGAGAGCCTGAACCAGTGGAAGTCAATAGGATCATAGTACCAGGATTTGAGATCTTCCAAGATGTGATGGGTAAGGAGCCGCGAGCGGAAGAAGTCGTAAAGGAGGAAGACAAGTGGGAAGAGGATCTGATGCAGCTAGAGAGCCTGACGCTCGAGGAGAGCAAGGAGACCGAAGAAGACAAGGCTGCAGATGACGAAAATGTTTATTTCCCTGATTTATTTGATTATACTCCTGCATTCGCTAATAATAAAGACATTCTTTTCGCTTACTTGCCTGAGTCTTTTCCTTCTAACTTATACGACCTGAGCATATTTGACATTAACTCAACCAAAACAAACGCATTTAACCTTGGTATGCCTGAAAGCCCAAAGGATATTCTAATTGCGAGTGAGGTTACCTCTGAAGAACAGAAGGAATTAGAAGGAATGTTAATCAAATATGCTAAGGTATTAGTTTGGTCCTACGAGGACATACCCGGAGTAGATAGAAGTATCACCCAACATACGATACCGACTTATCCAAACATGAAACCGGTAAAGCAGAAGCTCCGAAGGATGAGACCTGAGTGGGCCGAAAAGGTTAGAGAAGAAGTTAAGAAGCAGATAGACGTGGAATTTCTAGAAGTAGTGAAGTACCCCGAGTGGTTAGCAAACATTGTGCCAGTACCGAAGAAAGATGGGAAGGTTAGAATGTGCGTAGATTATAGAGACCTTAACAAAGCTTACCCAAAGAATGATTTTACTTTACCCCATATAGACGTACTGGTAGATAGCGCGACTTTATCTGCCATGTACTCATTCGCAGATGGGTTCTCGGGGTACAATCAGGTCCTTATGGCTGAAGAAGACAAATATAAGACGCTTTTGTCACCGAGTAGGGCACGTATTGTTACAAAGTGATGCTGTTTAGACTTAAGAACGCGGGAGCCACTTATAAACAGATGGCCACTACGTTATTCCATGACTTGATGCATAAGGAGATCGAAGTATACATGGACGACATGATGGTGAAGTCAGAAATGAGAAGCGGACACATATAAGCGCTAGAGAAGTTCCTTTTGCGAGTCGACAAATACAACCTGTGGCTAAACCCTAAGAAGTGTGTGTTCGGGGTAACGTCGGGAAAGCTACTAGGACATACGGTAGGAATGGGAGGAATAGAAGTAGACCCTGAGAAGATCAAAGCGATTACCGAGATGCCCGCACCGAAGACGGAGAAAGAAGTTAGAGCCTTCCTCGGGAAGATCCAGTACATCAGTAGATTCATCACCAAGCTGACATTAGTATGCGAGCCCATCTTTAAGCTGTTGAAGAAAGACCAGCCGGTGAAGTGGAATGAACAATGCCAATAAGCCTTCGACAAGATCAAGGAGTTCCTAGTGAAACCTCCTGTGTTGAAACCACTAAGACCAGACAAACCTTTAGTGCTGTATTGGCCATAGAACCCGAAGCGCTGGGGGTGATGATGGTACAAGCAGATGAGACGGGGGTAGAACTGTTGGACAATTATGACCCATAGCGTCACTATTTGTAAAAGACATTTTGTTTTTGTACAAATTAATTATGTAGCAAAGGAAATTGCCTTTTATCATTTCGTAATTAGATTACTTAAATGTGTGAATGATGAAAGTCCTTATGATTAGTTCCGGATTGAGATGATATGAGAAAGTATCAATCCACAATGGTTTAATCATTAAATATCCCTAGTCGTAGTATTATCGAGACTGGACATCGATAATGCGGAATAGACTAGTATCGCACTTGTGCGTGTTATGGAAGCGTAACAACATAGTTCTCATATATTTAAGTATTGGATACTTATGAAAGTGTGGTAGGAGGTTGTGTTTACCGATGGTACGGAAACAGCTTTGCTCTGGATAGACCCCTCGGAATCCCTTTGGTAGTATGACTATGTGTCTATGGGAGTCCGCATCAGGGTAGGTGTATTTGGTCTTAACCTGAGACTTGCATCACTAGTACTTGCGACAATCAATACGTTTTGGTTTTGGTCGTCCAGGACTTTAACAGGTTCTGTGTATGCCTCTTCTGGGTTTGTTGAGAATCGTAGTGTATTGGGTGTGATGTCAAGACGGAAGTATCACTTCAGTCATATGGAGATGATGGTCACGCAGGTATATAGAATTGGTTCTCTAAAGGGTTGCAACCATCGGGATAATATTACTAGGTCATGATTATCCGATAATAAAGAGACTAGTTGCTAGTGATCCGATATATTCTTCATACGGGGCAGACACTATTCCAGCCCCAGACCTTGCATGTGACATCCGATACTGGATCGCAATACGTAATACTACGTATACTACGCCTGCCATAGATTATATATTCCATTAAGAATATTTCTGGAGAATTGGGTAGGCATGGCGCTTTGCTAGAAGCCAACCTTGTCTCGTAAATCGGTAAGAATATAGTACGAGGTACGTACGTGTTTGGATAGTCCGACGACCGGATTTACTGCCAACATATCCAGGGATCTCTTGGGTCGCTTCCCGAAGATTCACCGATGACGTATGATTCGAACTTTATTAATCTGGGATTAATAGCAGAGAGACTTTATCTGGGATGAAGTACTATTTGAAGAGAGAGAACGATTAATTTGGAATTAATCGATAAAATAATATATTCGATATATTATATGAAATTGGATTTCGATGCAGAATTAAAATTGGATTTTAATTCGGGCTAACGAATTGATTTAGAATTAATTCGCTAGTGACGTGAATAGTAATTTTGCTAGGCATAATTATTTAATTGAATTTGATTTAATTACGTTGCAATGGAAAATTCGTTAATTCGGAATTAACGAACCCGAGCTCGGAATGTGTTTGCGGGCCCACTACGATTTTGAATTAAAGTGGGGCCCATAAGTCACATTGCGAGTCACATCACTTGTCATTTTAGTGATAGACGTCAAGTCACATTTTTTGGTGAGTGACATGCAGTCACTATTCATGATGTTGGTTGGTGTGGACATTTAATGCAAATTTGGAGCCAAAATTTTAGTTGAATTTTTGAAAGCATATACCAAATATTTGGTAATTGATTTTCATAATTGTTTTGAGAAAATAAAAACACAAAAAAAAAGAGACAACTCTCTCTCCCAATTTGGAATTGCCGTGAGCCTCTCCCTAGGGTAAGAAAATTGTTTTTCTTCCTCCATTGCTAGCACACATTCAAGAATCATACAAGGTGTTAGGGAAACCAATCTAAGAGCTTGGGATCCATTTAAAGCTTAGAGCTTGTACATCTTCATCAACAAAATCTTGCCTTGGCCGAAAGCTTCAACAATGAGGAAATTTTTGTTGATCTTCGCATCCAAAAGCCGATCTTTGTAAGTATGATTCTGCCATACTTCTTATGAGTATTCATTCTTTTCATTGCTTATTTTTATCTTGGGACCACCTTAGAAACCAACAAGAACATGCAGTCTACTACCTCAGTAAGAAGATGCTTCCGTATGAAGCCCGCTATCAAGAAGTAGAGAAGATTTTTCTGGCAGTAGTGTGGGCATCCGGAAAATTACATCATTACTTCCAATCTTACAAGATCCAAGTGGTAGCAAAGGAGAATCCCTTGAAGTATCTACATTCGGTACCTTCGCTAGTAGGGAAGTTAGGTAGATGGTTGGTATTGCCGACAGAGTTTGATATTGAGTATCTCACCTCAAAAGTAATCAAAGGACGAGCCGTAGCGAAGTTTTTAGCACTGCAACCCATAGAAGGAGATCAATACAAGTTCGAATTCCCAGACGAGGAAATCCAAGCGATAATGGTCCAAGGATGGTAGATGTATTTTGACGGAGCGGTGAATTACAAAGGAGCCGGGATATGAATCGTGATAATAACCCCTGAAGGAGAAACCCTGGCTATGGCCAAGAGGCTGACGTTCGGAGTAACCAACAACATGGCCGAGTATGAAGCATGCGCCTTCGGATTGACAGCACTGATAACCTTAGGAGCTAAGGGCATGGAAGTTTATGGAGACTCGATGTTAGTAGTCCGACAAATGCAAGGAGAAAGGGAATTGAAGAAAGAACGGTTGAGACCCTACCTATTTCACCTCAGGAAGGTGGTACAAGCTATCCCCGATTGTAAATTCCAACAATTGCCGCGAGAAGAAAATCAAATGGCAGATGCATTAGCCACCCTAGCCGCAAATTGGGAGAATCCGGAGAAGTTGGTGATGAGACCTCTAGTGTTGACGACAGCAAGCAGGCCCGGTTACGAGATCGAAAGAATATTAGAAGTAGAAGTCGATGATGGGAAACCTTGGTACTACGATATTCAGCGATACCTAGAATGCAGAGAATTCCCAGAAGAAACAGGTAGGAAGGATAGGATAGCCATTCAGAAGTTGGCCTCCCAATATGTGAGTTTGAAGGGAGAATTGTACAAGAGGCAAGCTAATGGCATCCAACTGAAGTGTTTAAGGAAGGAATAGGCTCAGAAAGCGATGGAAGAAGTACACGCCAGGGTATGTGGACCGCACATGAACGATTTGAATTTGTCTCGCAAGATAGTGAGACACGGCTTCTACTGGTTGACCATGGAAGCTGACTGTGCGAAGCTGGTGAAACATTTCCACGATTGCCAAGGGCACGATAACTTGAACCATTTGCCACACATGGAGTTGCACGGGCTATCAGAGTCGTGGCCTTTTTCGGCATGGGAATTGACTTGATCGGAGAAATTCGACCGCACGCATCGAATGTACATCATTTCATAGTAGTGACAGTAGACTAATTTTTGAAATGGATAGAAGCCGAGTCATTTCGTAATGTTAAGGCAAAGCAGATGGTGAAGTTCATAGCCTGGAACATCATATGTCGATACGGAATGCCGCATCACGTGGTAACAGACAACGGAGTTCAGTTTCAAGGAGAAACCAAGGCGATGCTACGGAAATACGGTATAGGACATCACAAGTCGTCACCATACATACCACAAGCAAATCGGGCAGTCGAGGCAGCCAATAAGACGATAAAGAAGATATTAGCCAAGATGATGGAAAGCTACAGAGATTGGACCAACAAACTACCGTACGCCCTGTGGGGGTGCAGAACTTCTGTGAGAATGACAACGGGAGCCACGCCATATGCTTTGGTCTACGGAATGGAAACAGTATTACCGGTAGAAGTTGAGATACAGTCAATGCGGGTGCTGGCGGAGGCAGAGTTACTTGAAAAAGAATGGGCCTCGCAGAGATTCAAACTATTAGCATTATTAGATGAAAAAAGAATGAAGTCCTTGCATCATATGCAGATATACCAGAAGAGGTTGGCTCGAGCATTTAACAAGAAGGTGCGTCCTACCAAGATTAGATAAGGCGACCTAGTACTCAAGCAGTCAAAGCCGTCGACGTTGGACCCAAGAGGGAAGTTCAGGCCCAACTGGGAATGACCTTACATAGTCAAGAAAGTGATGGGAAATGGGGCAGTGAGACTGTCAGATTTAGAAGGAAACGAGTTTACCGAGCCAATCAACGTGGACATATTGAAGTAATATTTTGCCTAAGGGAGAAAGGACCTAACCCAACGGAATAGGAAATTCATCCATGCATGCGCGCATACATGTAACGTACTTGCATTCTTTTTTTTGTTTTGTTTTGTATTCACAGGTTTCAAAGAAGAAAAGAAGAAAGTGGAAAATACAAACCAACCAGAAGCAGCAACATAACATCATCAGTTTCGGGAATGAATCCCAGGGTTGAGGCCCACATCGGTATCAGTTTCGGGAAGGAATCCCAGGGTTGAGGCCCGTATCGGTATCAGTCGGGAATGAATTCCAGGGTTGAGGCCCGCATCAGTATCAATTTCGGGAAGGAATCCCAGGGTTGAGGCCCATGTCACTAATGGTTTTCAGGGATGATCTCAGGGGTCGAGGCCCGCATTATCAGTGGTTGAAAAGAAGAATTCCAGTGAAAATAAAAGAGAGAGAGAAGCCCTTAATGGTTAGGCATATGTCCGGTGATGAATAAGTGCGAGATGCACTCTCGTCCGATATTTTGAGTGGTTGATCTCGGCTAGACTCGCGGGCACTTAATTACCAGATCTTAGCAGTAGAAGCCTGAGTAGTCAAGGAGATGACTAGTTGAAGAGATGGCGGATCGGTGAATGACCATTTGCTTAGATGTCAATCCTGATTTACTTGTGTTACGATATGTGATATGGTTGAAAATAAAAGAAAAGTCTTTGAAGAAGAAAAAATAAACCACCTATAATCGATAAACGTGAAGCTACCCATGGGTGAGTATTAGGACCACCATGAGGAGAAATGCTACCTTAAAAGGTAGGTGTGTTGAAAAAAAAAGTGAATGAATGAAGAGACGAAAGAAAAGAAAGAGAAAACCATATGATATTGAGTACGAGGAAGTAATTGCAGAGCATGATCAAGACATCTAGGTTGGTTAGACCCACTGATCTCGTTCTTTGAAACAAAATCATCGAGTTGGCTTACTTAAGGATTAAGCTGTAAAAGAACCTTGGCAAACACACTTGGAGTCTACTTCAGATCATTTATTCAAACGGTCGAATTTGAGTTGTATCAGGTACTTTGAAGATTCTCTGGTTTCGACGCTAGGCATCATTTGAGGACAAAAATATGTACAATCATTGGGACTATCTTGTAAAAGAGAGTAATATGGTATGACAGTACGGAACACCGCATCAAATGATCTACTTTGGCCGAGTGCAAGCAACGAAGAGCAAAAAAAGATAAACCAAGTCTGGGGGTGACCAGTCTACCACACCTCATACAATAGCGGTTCGAGAATAGACCACCTCACAGTAACGGTTCGGGAATGGATAACTCACAGTAACGGTTCGGGAATGGACCACCTCACAGTAACGGTTCGGGAATGGACCACCTCATAATAACGGTTCGGGATTGGACCACCTCATACTAACGGTTTGGGAATGGACCACCTCACAGTAACGGTTCTGGAATGGACCACCTCACAGTAATGGTTCCGGAATGGACCACCTCATACTAACGGTTGAGAATGGACCACCTCACAGTAACGGTTCGGGAATGGACCACCTCACAGTAATGGTTCGGGAATGGACCACCTCACAGTAACGGTTCGCGGTTCGAGAATGGACCACCTCACAATAACGGTTCGGGAATGGACCACCTCACAGTAACGGTTCGGGAATGAACCACCTCACATAACGGTTCGGGAATGGACCACCTCATACAGTAACGGTTCGGGAACGGACAACCTCACAGTAACGGTTCAGGAATGGACCACCTCATACAGTAACGGTTCGGAATGGACCACCTCACAATAACGGTTTGGGAATGGACCACCTCACAGTAACGGTTCGGGAATGGACCAGGGGTCGCAGCACCTCACTACCATCAAATCAGTTTGAAGCATCTTAACAACAGGTAAGTCAGGCAGCAGCTGGCGAGCCAGGTAAGTAAAAATGCATGCATGACTTTGATATGATTGTCACTGTCACACACTGGACAAGCCCATTGTAGGTATTGCATTTTTTCATGTGAAACTCGATGATGAGTCTCAGTTGGAGGCACTACCTTTTTAGTTAAGGATATTGCGGGAAACGATCGTCGGAAGGGAATCAGTGTTTCATTAGATTTTTATTCACTTGTTTAGCGTCAGGCTCACTTGTTGGACCTCCGTTTAAAGCACTTTTGGCCCAAACCCACTCACCAAACCAACCAACACCTAGCTTACCAAGACAAAGCCCACGCCCACACCCACCAAGGCCCACACGCCCATGGCCTCTAAAATACACCCAAATTAAATTAAATATTAATTAATTAAATATTAACTAAATAAAATATTAATTAAGTCATTGTACCAAATTAAATAAGACATAAAATATATTTATACCAAATTAAAATATGTAACTTCCTAATCCAAAATATTATATACTAAATTAAGGAAAACATTAAATTAAATCATACATAATTAAGATAAATCACAAATATTATATACCTTACTTAACCAATATCATGCCTAAACAAGATAAATCAAATATTCAACCTTCCTAATTCACCAAAATTTGTCCCCCCAATCAATCAAATCCTTTCCTTGTTTGACACCAAATCCAATCTATTCCTTGTGAGACAAGGGAAGCCCTAGCCCTTGTCTATATAAACAACCCAAACCAAAGCCAACCCCCTCTCCAATCTCTCAGAATTCACGTCCACTACTACAAACGAAACATCCCCACAAAAAACCACTGCACACATTACCGACAAAAAACCAGCCCCACTAACCCTCAACGCAAGCACTCTCGCCACACTCACATCAACACGTTCATCACCCTTCAACACGTTAGCCTTCAACACTGCCAGCCCTTAAAGCGCACTCAGCCAGCCCTACAGAAAACTAACAAACACACCTTCTTCTGCCACACAGCCTTCTCGCCATAATTGTACCCTCATTGTCTCAACCTCACTATCACGTCCCCTGCCTCTCAACAACAGTCCAAGCTACGTACCAAGCCATCACTCCACTCGCTGCCTTAATTCTCTAACACACTGCAACCCCATATACAATACAGCAGCCCAAAAAAACTACAGCCATATCACCGAAAAACACCTTAACAGTCCCTAAAATCCTTAAAATAGTAACATAAAAAACTGCACCCTAAACCTCATTAAACAACCAAAAAATACACAGCCCTTAGACCCTAAAAAATGCAAAAACAGTAGCTTTAAAGACCTGAAATAGTAAGCAGAAAATACAGAGAAAAATCAGTAAAACAAAGGTCAAACAACAAGTAAAACAACGAAAAGTGAGCTAAGACGCTAAACCAGTGAACCAGAGAAGTTGAGGAGCTTTACCCTTCCGATCTCCGTCAAACGTAAGTCTGAAAGTCGACAAAATGTTAGACCTTAGGGTATTTTTCACACACTTGTTTTTTAGTTTTATCTTTATTATTTATTGAGTTTGTTCGCATGATTACTATATTAAAATGCATGTTGTCGCCCTTGAGTAGATAAATCTACATATATTGTAAAATGATGTATGTGTGTGGCCCTTGAATAAAATGAAAAACGTGTCGCCTCTCGTGTATATAGGATGGAACCCGGACATAAATTTCATAGCCGATTCCGAATGGACGGTAGTATGATTTGTACTCGGGATACAACTCCACGTACCACTTGAGTAAACAGCGCATATTTTGTTTTATGTTGTTTTGATTTGTTTGTCATTCGTTACTTTGACTTCCGCATGTTATTTGCTTATGTAATGATGTGATCGAGCGCATAGGCTTAGTAAGTTGGATTAAAGGTCCCATATTCTGAGGATTAAATCCTTTACCACGATGTTTTGCCGCGCCGATTGATGTATATTCGGTTGAATGTAAGATGTGTTCAATCAGGTATACGAAGCCGATATTATTTATGTTATTTTTTATATGAATGATGTGATCGAGGGCATGGGCTTAGTAAGTTGGATTAAAGGTCCCATATTTGAGGGGTTAAACCCTTTACCACGATGCTTCGCCGCACCGATTGATGTATATTCGGTTGAATGTAAGATGTTTCAATCGGGTATACGAAGTCCGATATCATTGTCTTAATTTTTATATTTGTATTGTGTTGATTGCGGCATGGGCTTAGTAAGTGCGATTAAAGGTCCTCTATTTTGAGAGGTTAAAATCCTTTACCACACGATTCTTTGCCGCGCTTTTAGCCCATCATTATTTATTAGATGTCATCTATTCATCCATTCATGTATGTGTCATATTGTTTACTGCATTTTAGAGGTCGTTGCCTTTAACCCCATTCGAACGCGTTTCAGAACGCCACACGAACGCATGTTTTCTGTCTGGTCCCGTTCGAACACGTTATCAAACATTATACGAACGCGAACCTTCTGTTCACCGTTTGAACGCGTATACGAACGCCACACGAATACCCTTGGTAAATAGGTCCTCATGCATTACATCACGACATGTCTATCTTAGCATATAGTTATCTCTTTTTACCTTATGCATTTGAATTACCTCTTTAGTTATCTATTTCTATTATGCGCTTTAAGTGTCTTTCCCTAATATGCATGCTTGTATGAATGCTATGTGTTTGCGCTTCTGTGCCTACCAATGTGAGATTGTATGTCTTTCGTATGTCAATATATCTTTATGTATGAATTTGGACATAGATTATATACAAATAGGTTGTATGCAAACATGAAAAATTGTTTATGTAAACTTAGATATGAGCTTTGTACCTATGCATGCAAACTTATGAGTAAATTATCCTTGGAAATATGTTACTTAGGCTTGGTAAGATTATTGTACAAATCATTTTATTACAAGTGGCATAAGTAAGGGACCATTCCAAACCCAACGGTTTGAGGTCTTCCCTTACGAGGGTTGAGTGCAGCCTTAAATCTTTGTCCCGATTCACACCGGGTGGCGACTCCATTATTCTCCGGTTTAGTCCCCCGTGGGTTACTCCATACTCCCAACTGGTCCGCGAGCTCGGGCCATGCGTCGCCCAGTTTGTGTTCCCACAGTCTGGCGACTCCACTGGGGATAGAGAATTGGCCCCGAAATAATGTCTTGTAATATTATGATTTGTGCTTTAATTGACCGTGTCTACCGTGGGTTAAATGGGTTTAATCAAAGGCATTTTGAGGCTAGGTAATGGTTTGGTGTCTTCCTTCACTCACTACCTTTCTAGAGGAAAAGCTGTGAAGGCACCTAGATAGCCATCTACTCGTAGCCTATTGTGATGGACTAATTTGGAGGACTCGTTGTTTATTCCTGACACCAAGCGATAAGAGCCTAAGAGGCTTGGGTATTTAAGTGAGCCTCGCTCCACCCTCCCTCTGGGGAATCTACAATGGGAAGTCCATTTGACAGTCAGTCACACACCATAGCTCGTTGGCACGTACCTTAGTGTATAAAAAACGGGTGCGCTCACTTGGTCGCTCGAACCCTTGAGTGGGGAGACCTAGTTGTAGGCCATCATTCGCCGGTGAGAGCCTTTGTCTACACTCTTGCGAACCCACACGTAGACCGGGGTTATATGACCTATAGCAACTATTTCCTTGTGTTTGTGGGCCATCCTCATTTGGATACAGTTGGACTTCTTGTCAAATGCGAACTTGTTGGGCCATTTAAACTGGGACGAGTTCGTATCCTATGGCAATTGGGCCAAAAGCTTTTGAAATATCGATGGGCCACTCTATAGAAATTATTATTTTATGTTTGCATTACCTTTCTTTTATGCTTGTGTTTGGGAACATCGTCGTTTGGATCCATTTGGACCATTTGTCATGGGATGTGGGCTTGTTGGGCCATTTAAACTGGGACAAGAACGTATCTTATGACAATTGGGCCAAAGGCTTCTAAATCGATGGCCATATTTTGTGCTTGTGTTCAGAACATTACCATTTGGATTTACTTGGACTCCTTGCCATGAGATGTGAACTCGTTGGGCCATTTAAACTGGACGAGTTCACTCCTATGACGGTTAGCCCAAAAGCTTCTAAATGATAATGGGCCGATTTGTTTGAAATTTTAATAATCGATTTAGTATGTTCTATATGTTACATGCATCTCATGCACCTCATATATATATACATCATGTTAACACCCTCTATGTCTCAAAAAGACATCATAGATACCGTTTGGGTTAGAGAAGGGACAAGGCTCACTAAAAGAACAGTAACAAGCATGAGTGAATCCGATAACGAGGTATCCCGTATGGATCAGTTAGAGAACGGTCTCGCCAAGATCACTGAACAGTTGCAAGCCCTGACTACTGCTGTGGCTGGTATAGCTGGATCTCGTGCTGGGGGTAGTTCTGGGGATGTGAGGCAAGAGAGCCTCCGAACAGATTGGGGGATGATATCCCCACTTTTGATGATGATATGGAAGAGTATGCAGCAGCAGAGTATCTGGGTCTCAGGCAGAATTAAAAAACTCTGGGATCAGTTAAGACGGTTACCCGCAGGAGAGGGGTAAGAAGAGGATTTGCTGGATTATGAGACGTTGACTTTGAAGAGCAGTTGCCGGCATAGTTCAAGATGTCTGATATGGATAAGTTTAATGGGAATGGGGATCCAAGGGTGTCTCTCCGTCAGTATGTATCAGTCATGAGTTCAGTTGGCCTATCTCAGCGCCAAGTGCAGAAGATGTTTGGAATGTCGCTCGAGGGAGCTCCCGTGGTGTGGTACCACAGTTTGGAGAAGAAAGTGAAGGAAGATTGGAGGGAGTTGGCTGATGCCTTCCTGAAGCAGTATGTCACTGACCTAGATATCGATATGTCACTCCGCGATCTAGAGAATGTGAAGCAAAAATCGGAGGAGAGTTTTAAGGAGTATGTGGACCGATGGAGAGGTCAGTTGTTGAAAATACAGACTAGGCCCTCGGAGAAGGACTAGATTAAAATGATTATCAAGGGCACCAAGCCCTCCATTTACAGCAAGTTGAGGAGGATGACCTCCATGATTATAGACTTTCGGCAGTTGAGGGAAACTGTCATGGACATTGAAGAGGAAGAGGCGGAAAAAGAAAGTTTTATGGCTTAAGTAGGAGGCCTATTGGGGGGACATCGGTACTAACCTGTTTTCTGCGGAAGTTGCTGCCATCCGGAACCGGAATTTTTCCAACTTGGGAAGACCCCTGTCAAAGGTACTAGAGAAATTGAAGAGGCAAGGACTCTTAAAACCCTTGGAAGCCAAACCATTACCCAATCCCCCACCATCACATTATAACCTAAACCTTTACTGTTACTTTCACCAACAAAAAGGGCCATGACACCGACAATTGCGCCCGACTCCGCATGAAATCCAGGACCTGATAGACTCCAAAAAGATACCTGACCCTGAAACAGAATGCCCCAACACACACCAGAACCCTTTACCAAATTACCACTCTGTCCCGCCCCAACCTATATGATAAACTCTGGCCTACCCGAGAACCTTGTCCTCAAATCCTTTGACCTCCAAGCCATTTGCCATGGGATTTGGGATAGTAACAGCGAAGATGAAACCGAACATGGGAAGAGTTTCTGGGCAGACTTTCTCTAGTAGTGATGAGAAGAAGTGAGGGGTATGACACGCAGCGGGCGTTTCTACAATGATATGTCTGATAAGGGTAAAAGAGTGTTATCAGAGGGTAGAGAAGTGGCTGAGAATACAGAAAGTGCCGAGGGAGATGTAGTGCTACAGCAGTTAGGAAAACCCGAGCGCAAGTGAGTATATGGGATTTGTTGTGTGCATCTCACGAGCACAGGCGGGCCATGGTTGAGGCCTTAAGCAAGATAGTGGTGACAGAAAATGCCAACCCCTAATGTTTGTTGGGTCAGTGCGAAAGGAGGCTTTGCAGACAATCACTTTTTCTGAGGAAGAACTCCCAGCTGAGGGAGAAATCATAATAGACCTTTTTTATCAGAGCTGAAGTGAGGGGTAAAAGGACCTCTTGTGTGATGGTGGATGACCTCATCCATTAATGTGTGCCCGTTGAAGATTTTGGCAAAGCTGGGTATGAAAGCAACGGATTTGGACCCCTCCAGTATGACCATCAAAGCTTATGATGACAGTAAGCGAGGAGTTGAGGGTACATTTGTAGCAGCGGTCAAGGTTGGTCCTATTGAGGACGAAGTTGAGTTTACAGTGCGGACATCCCAGCCACTTTTGCCTTGTTGTTAGGAAGGCCTTGGTTTTCACAAACTTGGGGGTGTGCCTTCCACTTTGCATCAGATGATTAAGTTCTTGTATGAGGGAGAGATTGTTACCATCCGAGCTGAGATAGATAATGTTGTGGCTGCCTTGGAGATACAACCTTTCACGAGGTTTCAGGTGTCAGCAACTTTTGAGGAAGGGTGGATCCTAGGGTGGCTAGGATCATGAAAAAATGAAGTTTGAACCGGGTGAAGGTTCAAAATTGCCAGATTTCATAGGACAGACTACTCGGAAGGGTTTGGGATACACATCTGATGAAGAAAAGCCAAGGTTAAAAAGAAAGGGCTGAAATTGATGGAGTGCTTTGTGAAGGCTTCAGTGTATCAAAGTGAGCCCGAACCGATAGAAGTTAATGGGATTGTGGTGCCTGGATTTGAGATCTTCTAGGATTTGTTGGGTGAGAAACCACTGACTAAAAAAGATGTGGAAGCAGAGAATTGGGAAGAAAATTGATGAAGTTGGAGAGCCTGACTCTGGGAGAGGACAAAAAGCCTGAGGAAAACCTGGTTGCAGAGGAAGAAGTGTCTATAGATGATGAAGAACATTTACCTTCCTGATTTGTTTGAATGTACTTCTTCTGCATTATCCAATAATAAAGACATTTCTTTTGCTTACTGCCTGAGTCATTTCCATTTACTCTGCACGAATCAAGAATATTTGATATCAGTTCGGCCAGAACTACTGTATTTAACTTGGGTACACTTGAGAACCCCAATGAAATTCTGATTGCAAGTGAAGTTACCTCCGAATAGAGGGGGAAATTAGAAGAAGTATTGGGCAGATATGCCAAAGTGTTTGCTTGGTCCTATGAGGACATGTTTGGGGTAGACAGAAACATTGCCCAGCACACAATACCAACTTATCCGAATATGAGGCCAGTAAAACAGAAACTCCGACGGATGAGACCAGAATGTGCTGAGAAAGTTAGGGAGGAAGTTAAGAAACAGATAGATGTGGGGTTCCTGGAAGTAGTAAAGTATCCTGAGTGGTTGGCTAATATAAGTCCAGTGCCAAAGAAAGACGGGAATGTCAGAATGTGTGTGGACTACAGAGATCTCAACAAGGCTTGTCCGAAAGATGATTTTCCTCTGCCGCATATAGATGTTCTGGTTGATAGTGCGGCTTTATCTACTATGTATTCATTTGCAGACGGGTTTTCAGGTTACAATCAGGTCCTTATGGCTGAGGAAGATAAACACAAAACTGCCTTTGTTACCGAGTGGGGTACTTATTGTTACAAGGTGATGCCGTTTGGGCTCAAGAATGCAGGAGCTACTTATCAGCGGATGGCCACTACACTATTCCACGACTTGATGCACAAAGAGATTGAAGTGTATGTGGATGACATGATGGAAATCAGAGACAAGAGTTGGGCATATTGAAGCACTGGAAAGGTTCCTTCAGAGAGTTGACAAATACAACCTGCGGCTAATTCCAAGAAATGTGTGTTTGGGGTGACATCAGGAAATTGCCGGGACATACAGTGGGAATGGGAGGAATAGAGGTAGACTCTGAAAAGATCAAAGCAATCACAGAAATGCCAGCATCGAAGACTGAGAAGGAAGAAGATCCAGTGCATCAGTCCTGGGGAGATTCAGTCATCAGTCGGTTCATCGCCAAGTTGACATCAGTGTGTGAGCCTATCTTCAAACTATTGAGGAAAGATCAACCGATAAAGTGGAATGAGCAGTGTCAAGCAGCCTTCGACAAGATCCGAGAGTACTTGGTAAAGCCTCATGTATTGAAACCTCCGAGACCGGGCAGACCATTGATATTGTACTTGGCCATAGAATCAGAAGAACTGGGGGCAATGATGTACAGGCAGATGAGACAGGGGTAGAGCATGCAGTTTACTATCTGAGTAAGAAGATGCTCCCTGTGAGGCTCGATATCAGGAAGTAGAGAAGATCCGTCTTGCAGTGGTTTGGGCTTCCAGAAAATTGCGGCATTACTTCCAGTCTTACAAGATCCAGGTAGTGGCAAAGGAGAATCCTCTGAAATATCTGCATTCAGTGCCTTCGCTAGTGGGGAAATTGGGTAGATGGTTAGTATTGCTGACAGAGTTTGACATTGAGTATCTCACTACCAAAGTGGTCAAAGGGCGAGCAGTAGCAGAGTTTCTGGCATTACAACCTGTTGAAGGGGATCAGAATATATTTTGACGGTTTGAATTTCCAGATGAAGAGATCCAAGCAATAACAGTTCAGAGATGGAAAATATATTTTGACAAAGCAGTGAATTACAAGGGAGTCCGAATTGGGATTGTGATAGTGACCCCTGAAGGAGAGATCTTGCCTTTGGACAAAATGTTGACATTCAGAGTAACCAATAACATGGCCGAGTATGAAGCATGTGCTTTTGGTTTGACTGCATTGATAGCCTTGAAGGCCGAGAGTGTGGAAGTCTACGGAATTCTATTCTATGTTGGAGTCCACAGATGCGAGGAGAATGGGAATTGAAAGAAGAACGGTTGAAACCTTACCTTTTTTACCTCAGAAAGTTGGCACAGGTTATCCTTGATTGTAAGTTTCAGCACTTGCCAAGAGAAGAGAATCAGATGGCAGATGCATTGGCTACACTTGCAGCGACTTGGGAAAATCCAGAAAAGTTAGTGATGAGACCGTTGATACTGACAACAGCAAGAATACCTGTTTATGAGATAGAGAGAATTCTGGAAATAGAGGTCGATGACGGTAAACCTTGGTATTATGACATTCAGAGGTATCTGGAATATGGGGAACTCCCAGAGGGAGCAGGCAGAAAACATAATAGCCATTCAGAAGTTAGCTTCCCAGTATGTGATTTTGAAAGGGGAATTGTACAAGAGGCAAGCAAACGGTATTCAGTTGAAGTGTTTGAGAAAAAAGAAGCTCAGCATGTAATGGAAGAAGTACACACCGGGGTATGTGGTCCGCATATGAACGGGTTGAATCTGTCCCGCAAGATAGTGAGACAAGGTTTTTATTGGTCAACCATGGAAACAGACTGCGCGCGAAAATGGTAAAGCACTGTCATGATTGTCAAGCACACGGTAATTTGAATCACTTGCCGCACACAGAGTTGCACGGGTTGTCAGAGCCATGGCCTTTCTCAGCATGGGGAATTGATATGATTGGAGAAATTCGACCGAATGCATCGAATGGGCATCACTTCATAGTAGTGGCACTAGATTACTTCTCAAAGTGGGTGGAAGCAAATCATTCCGCAATGTTACAGCAAAACAGATGGCAAAGTTTATAGCTCGGAACCTCATTTGTCGGTATGGTATGCCGCATCATAAAGTCATCACCATACAGACCGCAGGCAAAATAGGTAGTTTTTGAGCAGCCAACGAGACTATAAAGACGATTTTAGCCAAGATGACAGAGACAAGAGATTGGGCCGAGAACTACCATATGCTTTGTGGGGGTACATAAAATCAGTAAGACACTAACAGGGGCCACACCTTACTCTTTGGCTCTATGGAATGGAAGCAGTATTGCCAGTAGAAGTGGACATATTGTCTATGAGGGTATTAGCAGAGGCAGAATTACCAAAAAAGAGTGGGCCGCACAGAGGTTTGATCAATTAGCACTGCTGGATGAGAAGAGAACGAAGTCTTTGTATCACATGCAGTTGTATCAAAAGAGACTAGCCCGAGCATTCAACAAGAAAGTACGCCCCACCAAGATCAGAAAGGGTGATTTGGTACTTAAGCAATCAAAGCCGTCGACGACATATCCAAGAGGAAAGTTCAGACCTAACTGGGAAGGGCCTTACATAGTGCAGAAAGTAATGGGAAATGGAGCAGTGAGGCTATCAGACTTGGAAGGGAACGAGTTCACCGAGCCGATCAATGTAGACAGATTGAAGCAGTACTTTGCCTGAGGGGGAGAAGACCGAGCAGTCACCAAGGAAATTGGCAGAAGATCTAACCCAACGGAATAAGAAAATCATTCATGCATACACGTAAA
This sequence comes from Zanthoxylum bungeanum, assembly GCA_019454045.1. Classification (NCBI taxonomy): domain Eukaryota; kingdom Viridiplantae; phylum Streptophyta; class Magnoliopsida; order Sapindales; family Rutaceae; genus Zanthoxylum; species Zanthoxylum bungeanum. Next base: position 21,878 of record SKCR01019151.1, on the reverse strand, counting down.
ATTGCATTCTCTTCGTGTTTGTTTTTTTTTTGTGTTCGCAGGTTCAAAGAAAGGAGAAAGGGGCAGAAATGAGCCAAACATCGTCAGCGCAGCTTCAGTTTCGGGGATAAGTCCCAGAGGGCGAGGCCCATATCGACTCGGGGGCGAGGCCCCACACCATGTCAGCTCGGGGCGAGGCCCATATCAGCTTGGGGGCGAGGCCCCACATCATGTCAGCTTGGGGGCGAGGCCCATATCAGCTTGAAGGCGAGGCCCATATCGTCAGTAATTTTGGGATGCGTCCCAGGGTCGGGGTACCCCTATTGTCAGTTGCAGTTCCGGGATGCGTCCCAGGGTCAAGGGCCCACTGCATCATCAGTTGTAGTTCCGGATGCATCCCAGGGTCGAGGGCCCACTACATCATCTGTTCGAGGGCGAGGCCCTCATTTCCAGTGGTATCGGGAGGCGTCCCAGGGTCGAGGTGCCCCCGTTGTTGGTTGCAGTTATTGGGATCGTCCTAGGATCGAGGTCCACTGCAGCACCAATCAGCTCGAGCTGGCAGCAGACGAGCCAGGTAAGTGAAAATACATTGCATAACTTTGATAGGATTGTTCAAAGTCACACACTGCACAAGTCCCATCAAAGTGAGGGGGACTGTAGGCATTGCATTTTTTCATGTGAAACCCGATGATGAGTCTCAGTTGGAGGCACTACCTTTTTAGTTAAGGATATTGCGGGAAACGATCGTCGGAAGGGAATCAGTGTTTCATTAGATTTTTATTCACTTGTTTAGCGTCAGACTCACTTGTTGGACCTCCGTTTAAAGCACTCTTGGCCCAAACCCACTCACCAAACCAACACAACACCTAGCTTACCAAGACAAAGCCACGCCCACACCCACCTAGGCCCACACGCCCATGGACTCTAAAATACACCCAAATTAAATTAAATATTAATTAAATTAAATATTAACTAAATAAAATATTAATTAAGTCATTTACCAAATTAAATAAGACATAAAATATATTTATACCAAATTAAAATATTGTAACTTCCTAATCCAAAATATTATATACTAAATTAAAGAAAACATTAAATTAAATCATACCTAATTAAGATAAATAAAAAATATTATATACCTTACTTAACCAATATCATGCCTAAACAAGATAAATCAAATATTCAACCTTCCTAATTCACCAAAATTTGTCCCCCCAATCAATCAAATCCTTTCCTTGTTTGACACCAAATCCAATCTATTCCTTGTGAGCAAGGGGAAGCCCTAGCCCTTGTCTATATAAACAACCCAAAACCAAAGCCAACCCCTCTCCAATCTCTCAGAATTCACGTCCACTGCTTACAAAGAAAACTGCCCTCACAAAAAACCACTGCACACATTACCGACAACAAACCAGTCCCACTAACCCTCAACGCAAGCACTCTCGCCACACTCACATCAACACGTTCATCAGCCTTCAACACGTTAGCCTTCAACACTGCCAGCCCTTAAACGCCACTCACCAGCCCTACAGACAACTAACAAACACACCTCATCTAGCCACACAGCCTTCTCGCCACACTTGCACCCTCATTGTCTCAACCTCACTATCACGTCCCCTGCCTCTCAACAACAGTCCAAGCTACGTACCAAGCCATCACTCCACTCGCTGCCTTAATTCTCTAACACACTGCAGCCCCATCCACGCATTTAGCAGCCCCAAAAACTGCAGCCATCAATCACCGAAAAAAACACTTAATAGTCTCTAAAATCCTTAAAATAGTAACATAAAAAACTGCACCCTAAGCCTCCTTAAACAACCGAAAAATACAGCCCTTAGACCCTAAAAAACGCAAAAATGGTAGCTTTAAAAACCTGAAACAGTAAGCAGAAAATATAGAGAAACAGAGCAAAAACAGCAAACAGTGAGCTAAGATGCTAAACCAGTGAACCGGAGAAGTTGAGGAGCTTTAACCCTTCCGATCTCCGTGAAACGTAAGTCTGAAAGTCGGCAAAAAAGGTTAGACTTGAGGGTATTTTTCACACTTGTTTTCAGTTTTATCTTTATTATTTATTGAGTTTTGTTCGCATGATTACTATATTAAAATGCATGTTGTGGCCCTTGAGTAGATAAATATGCATATATTGTAAAATGATGTATGTTTTGGCCCTTGAATAAAATGAAAATATGTCACCTCTCGTGGTATATAGGATGGAAACCCGGACATAAATTTCATAGCCGATTCCGAGTGGACGGTAGTATGATCTATACTCGGGATACAACTCCACATACCACTTGAGTAAACGGCGTATATTTTGTTTTATGTTGTTTTGATTTGTTTGTCATTCGTTACTTGACTTCCGCATGTTATTTGTTTATGTAATGATGTGATCGAGCGCATGGGCTTAGTAAGTTGGATTAAAGGTCCCCTATTCTGAGGGGTTAAAATCCTTTACCACGATGCTTTGCCGCGCCGATTGATGTATATTCGGTTGAATGTAAGATGTGTTCAATCGGGTATACGAAGTCCGATATTATTGTCTTTATTTTTATATGCATGATATGATCGAGCGCATGGGCTTAGTAAGTTGGATTAAAGGTCCTCTAATTTGAGGGGTTAAAATCCTTTACCACGATGATTTGCCGCGCCGGTTGACGTATATTCGGTTGAATGTAAGATGTGTTCAATCGGGTATACGAAGTCCGATATTATTTACGTTATATTTTTATATGCATGATGTGATCAAGTTCATGGGCTTAGTAAGTTGGATTAAAGGTCCCCTATTTTGAGGGGTTAAAACCCTTTACCACGATGCTTCGCCGCACCGATTGATGTATATTCGGTTGAATGTAAGATGTTTTCAATCGGATATACGAAGTCTGATATTATTTATCTTATTTTTTATATGCATGATGTGATCGAGTGCATGGGCTTAGTAAGTTGGATTAAAGGTCCCATATTTTGAGGGGTTAAAACCCTTTACCACGATGCTTCGCCCCGCCGATTGATGTATATTCGGTTGAATGTAAGATGTGTTCAATCGGGTATACGAAGTTCGATATCATTGTCTTTACTTTTTATATTTGTATTGTGTTGATTGCGCATGGGCTTAGTAAGTGCGATTAAAGGTCCTCTATTTTGAGAGGTTAAAATCCTTTACCACGATGCTTTGCCGCGCTTTTAGCCCGTCTTTATTTATTAGATTTCATCTATTCATCTGTTCATGTATGTGTCATATTGTTTACTGCATTTTACAGGTCGTTACTGTAACGCCGTTCGAACGCATTTCAGAACGCCACACGAACGCTTGTTTTCTGTCTGGTCCCGTTCGAACGCATTATCAAACGCTATACGAACGCGAACCTTCTGTTCACCATTCGAACGCGTATACAAACGCCGCACGAACGCCCATGGTAAACAGGTCCTCCTGCATTACATCACGACATGTCTATCTTAGCATATAGTTATCTCTTTTTACCTTATGCATTTGAATTACCTCTTTAGTTATCTATTTCTATTATGCGCTTAAGTGTCTTTACCTAATATGCATGCTTGTATGAATGCTATCTGTTTTCACTTCTGTGCCTACCAATGTGAGATTGTATGTCTTCCGTTTGTCAATATATCTTTATGCATGAATTCAGACATAGATTATATACAAATAGGTTGTATGGAAACATGAAAAATGTGTTATATGTAAACTTAGATATGAGTTTTGTACCTATGCATGGAAACTTATGAGTAAATTATCCTTGGAAATATGTTGTTTAGGCTTGGTAAGATTATTGCACAAATCATTTTATTACAAGTGGCATAAGTAAGGGACCATTCCGAACCCAACGGTTTGAGGTCTTCCCTTGAGAGGGGTGAGTGCGGCCTTAAATCTTTGTCCTGGTTCACACCGGGTGGCGACTCCATTAATCTCCGGTTTAGTCCCCCGTGGGCTACTCCGTACTCCCAACCGGGCCGCGAGCCCGGGACAGCATGCGTCGCCCAGTTTGTGTTCACACACCCATCAAAGTGGGGGCGACTGTAGACACTTGCATTTTTACACGAGCCCGATGATGAGCCTCGGTCGGAGGCACTTCCCAATAAGTTACGGAAGTTGTGGAAAATGGACGTCGGAAGGGTAAATTCAAGATAAGGATGTCATCAGATATAATTCACCTGTTCACTGCGTTTGAGTTCGTGCCGCGTTCGGAAACACGTTCGAACGGCGAACAGATTGCGGGCATTCATGTAGTGTCCAAAGAAGTGTTCGAACGACCATCGGTATTTCTGTTTTACAGCTAGCCACACGCCCAAGCCCATCCAAAGCCCATTTAGCCCACCAAGCCCAATCCAAAAATAATTAAAACACTTAAAATACATGTCAAATTAAATCAAATCCTAAATTAAATAAAACAGATCACCTTCCTAAACTAAATAAATGAAATGAAATCAAAATAAATCCCCATTCCTAAACCGAACCAATCAAATCCAATCACCTCCCAAAATAAATATATCCCCACCAAAATTACACAAGATCATTTCCTTTAATAAACTAATTAATCACCTCCCTTATTGACATGATTCCCTTCCTTACCTAGAAACCCTAGTGCACCATTATAAAAGAAACCAAAATTCCAAACCCTTAACCCTTTAGAGACTCACAACAACCTTCAAGAAAAAAAAAACATAAGAAAATAATAGAAAACCCTAAGCTCTCTTCACTTAGACCTTCACCCATCCCTTTAAGCACATTCACGCCCAAACACCAAGAAGAAAACACTCTCAACCACCAAGAAGAAAACACTCTCAACCACCAAAAACTACAACACCAAATACCATCCCTTTACATTACCGAAAACAGCACCCCTAAAACAGTCCCTAAAGCACTAAAAACTGCACTCTAAAATCCCCCTAAATCACTAAAAAAACTGCACCCTAAAACAATCCAAGTTTCACCTCAAAACAACGGCAAATGGATAGCTAAAAACAGTGAGGAAAGATCGAGAAAGCAGCAGCAAAAACAGCGGAACGGTGAAGGAAAATATTAGACCAGAAAACCAGAAAAGTGATGGAGCAGTAACCCTTCCGGCGATGACGTGACGCACTTCCGATGAGCAACTTAAAAGGTAAGACCCGAGGGCACCTTTTATCACTTTTTATTTTGTAGTTTGGATGCGGCACGCTCGGTTGGACATGGAATATGTCCAACCGGGTGTGTGAGGTCCTATATCAAAGATGACCAAATCCTTGGTCACATCTTTCTTTAACGTTCCTTTATTTATTTATCATACATTTATTTCCTATTATTATCTCTTTATCATTCCGCATGTTTCTTCCTTTGCTTATGTGTTGTTATATGCATTATCATACTTCATGCCCATTTTTACGATTGCATTGTGTTAACACGTGAATGTTGCCTCTCGTGGTATATCAGATGGAAACCCATACATAAATTCCGTAGCTGAATCCGGATGGACGGTAGTGCGGTCTGTACTTGGGATACAACTCCACGTACCACTTGGGGAAACATTCCCGCATGTGTTTACTGCATTATGGATGCCACTTTCGCCACTTTGTTCGAACGCATTACCGAACGCTACTCAAACGAACATATTCTGTCTCGCCCCCGTTCGAACGCGTTTCCGAACGCTACACGAACGCGGGCATTCTGGGCAGATTCCTTTATCATGTCTTAGGCATTTTTGTGTTCATTGTCCCGTTATCTACTTTCTATGTGTCTTTTTCTTTATTGTTAATCTAATGCGTATGGGTTCAATCAGGCATACGAGGTACTACATCGTGTATTTGTTTATCCATGTATGTGTGTAGGACACAGAAATCGGTGATGCTATTCCAGGCTCGCGGCCTGGTTGGGAGTATGGAGTAGCCCATGGGGGAATTAAACCAGAGAAATAACATGGAGTCCCCACCCAATGTGAACTGGGAAAATGATTTAAGGCCGCACTCACCCCTCGTAAGGGAAGACCTCAAACCGTTGGGTTCGGAATGGTCCCTTACTTATGCCACTTGTAATGAAAGGATTTATGTTATAATATAACTGAGTCTACGCAAGAACAACCTACATCTAAGTTTGCATACTACCTATATCTAAGTTTGCATGCATAAAAGTAAGTCGGAATAACGGCAAGCACACAATCTCATGCATATATTAAATCGCTAAGCATGGCAATGTAAATAAAACTAATCTAAACATGAACGTAGAAAAGACATAATCAAGTTCCTAACGCGAAATAAATAACTAAATCATGCTTGGAAATAATCAACAAATCATGCATAAAAAATAAAATACTAAACAACCTAATCATGCATAAAAAAGGTAACATACTAAACAACCTAATCATGCATAAAAGTAACATACTATTTCTAATAAACAACAAATAAACATAAGATTGGATGACATGAAATACGTGCATCTCTCATGCGGTACGTGGCATTATATCCCGAGTGCAGACCGCACAACTGTCCATTCGGATTCGGCTACGGAATTTACGTCCGGGTTTCCATCCGATATACCGCAAGAGATAACACATATTTCATTCATCCCATGGCCACAACTTACATGAAACTATAACACGCTTACGATGAAATAATAATAACTAACGGAAATAAAGTGCGAGAATAAATAGAAAGGTGCCCTCAGGTCTAACCTCTTAAGTCATCTCTTGGAAGTGCGTTACACGATTGTCGGAAGGGTTGATACTCCGCAACTTTTCGGATTTACTGGTTCATTGTTTTCCTTCGTTGCCTCGCTGTTTTGGGATGCTATTTGCTCTATTTTACTGCAGTTTTTTGGTCCCTATTTTTACGGTGATCGGGGACTGTTTTGGCTTATGGTTTTGCGGTAATTGGGGACTGTTTTGGCTTACTATTTTACGGTAAGTGGGCTGTGTTTCAGGGCAGTTTTTAGTGAAGTAAAGTGCAATTTTTTGGAAAGTTTTCGGTTTAAAAGGATGAAGTTTTTCAGGGCAAAATTTTCGGTAATGATGGTGCAGTTTAGGGGATGATTTTTGCGTGAATACAGAGGCATTTGCGATGGGTCTTGTGTGTGAAGTTGGGGGCTGTGTTGAGGGGTTGTTGCTTGTGTGCGTGAGTGGGTAAGGTCAGCGAGGTTGTGAGTTAGTGAGTGGACTGTGTGTTGCTGAAGGCTTCACGTGGTCAATGTGGGATTGAGAGGTGAGGATGATGAGGAGAGTGGTGAAGGGTGTTTGTTACGTGGCTAGTGGGCGCTGCATGCATGAGACGTGTCGCTTTAGGGTTTATTTATTTGTTCCAGCTGAGAGAAGATAAGGGATAGAGGCGTGTTTAGGCTAGGGTTTCTTTGTGGTTTTTAGTGTTTTTGTGTGTTGGTTTGGAGAGAAAAAGGTCAAGAGAGGAGGCCGTGAATATTAGGGTTTATTTGTTCTTTTGTGAGTGGACGTGAGAATGAGCTAGGGCCTCTAAGGTTTGGTTTATGCTTCTTTTTATAGGCAAATATTGGGGTTTACCTTATGTGAATAAGGAAAGAATATTGTGTAATTATGGGGGGATATTTTAATTAGTGTGCTATAAGGAAAAATCTATTTAATTAGGGATGTGATTTGGGTTGATTTGATTTGATCTCTTTTAATTAGGAATATGATTAAATTTGATTTGATTTGATCTCTTTTAATTAGGAATATGATTTAATTTGATTTGATTTGATTTATTTAATTTGGGAAGGTGATTTGTCTTGATTTTAGCATGTGTTTAATGTGTGATTTTGTTATTTTGGAAGGAGGTGGGCGTTGGGTTAGAGGCTTTGGGCATGTATTTGGTTTGTTTTGGTGGGCTTGGTGTGTGGTTTGGTGATTCATTGGCTTGGTGTGTGACTTGCGGGGGTTTTGGGCTAAGGATAAGTTTAAAACAGAGGCTTAAGGAGCAAACTCGAAGCTAAGCAAACGAATTAAATCCAACAAGGTGTCAATTTCTGACTCTTCCCTTCCGACGTCCGTTTCCCGTGACTTCCATAACTTAAAGATGTAGTGTCTCCATGTGAGACTCATCATCGGGACTTATATGCAAAAATACAGTGCCTACAGTCGTCCCAACAATGTGTGACAATGACAATCCTATCAAAGTTATCCAATGTATTTTTACTTACCTGGCTTGCCACCTGTTGCTTGACTTGCTTGTTGCTTTGAAATGAGTTGATCTGGTTGTTCCATACCCGGCATGCTAAACCCCATACCCGAGGTGTCGCGGTTGTGTCTCCATACCCGAAGTGCCATACCCAGTGTGCTAAACCCCATACCCGAGGTGTTGTGGTTGTGTCTCCATACCCGGAGTGCTATACCCGGCGTGCTAAACCCCATACCTGAGGTGTCGCGGTTGTGTCTCTATACTCAGAGTGTCATACCCAGCTTGTTAAACCCCAAACCCGAGTTGTCGCGGTTGTGTCTCCATACCCGGAGTGCCATACCCGGTGTGCTAAACCCCATATCCGAGGTGTCGCAGTTGTGTTTCCATACCCAGAGTGCCATACCCGGCGTACTAAACCCCATACCCGAGGTGTCGCGGTTGTGTCTCCATACTCGGAGTGCCATACCCAGCGTACTAAACCCCATACCTGAGGTGTCACGGTTGTGTCTCCATACCCGGAGTACCATATCCGGCGTGCTAAACCCCATACCCGAGGTGTCGCGGTTGTGTCTCCATACCCGGAGTGCCATACCCGGTATGCTAAACCCCATACTCGAGGTATTGCAGTTGTATCTCCATACCTGGAGTGCCATACCTGGCATGCTAAACCCCATACCCGAGGCGTCGGGGTTGTGTCCCCATACCCGGAGTGCCATACCCGGCATGCTAAACCCCATACCCGAGGTGTCACGGTTGTGTATCCAGACCCGGAGTGCCATACCCGGCATGCTAAACCCCATACCTGAGGCGTCGCGGTTGTGTCTCCATACCCGGAGTGCCATACCTGGCATGCTAAACCCCATACCCGAGGCGTCGTGGTTGTGTCTCCATACCCGGAGTGCCATACCCGGTATGCTAATGATGTGTGGGCCTCAACCCTGGGACGCATCCCCAAAACTTATAATGATGGTGGTTCATCCCCGAACCGCGTTGTATGAGAAAAGGGTGGGCTGGTCACCCCCATACTTGATCCATCTTTCTATTCTTTTGCCGCTTTCATAAATACTACTTCTCACGAGATAATCCCGATAGCTAAACATATTTTCGTCCTCAACGGATGCTTCGTGTCGAAACCAGAGAACCTTCAAAGTACTTAATACACTCAAAACTGCTCGTCTGAATGAGTGATCTGAAGTAGACTCCTAGTGTGTGTGTGCCAAGGCTATTTCGCAGCTTAATCCTTAAGTAAGCCAACTCGATGATTTTGTCTCGGAGAATTGGATCAGTGTGTCTAACCAACCTAGATGTCATGATCATACTCTGTGATTACTTCCCCGTACTCAACATGCTATGGTTTTCTTCTTTTTTTCTTTCGTCTATTTCTTTTCTTTTTGAACTTTTTTTTTCTTTTTCTCTTTTTCTTACTTTCTATTTTTTCCGACATACCTACCCTTTAAGGTAGCATTTCTCCTCATGGTGGTCCTAATACTCGCCCACGGGTAGCTTCACGCTTATCGGTTATAGGTGGTCTATTTCTTCCTTTTCTTTTCAGACTTTTTTCTTTATTTCCAACCATATCACATATCGTAGCATAAGTAAACCAGGATGGACATCTAGGCAAACGGTCATTCACTGATCCGCCATCTCTTCAACTAGTCATTTCGCCAACTACTAAGGCTTCTACTACTAAGATCCCGTAATCAAGTGCTCGCGAGTCTAGCCGAGATCAAATACTCAGAATACTGGATTAGAGTACATCTCGCACTTATCGTTTCTAAGGTTTCACCCTACAACAAACAATTTCATCACCGGACATATGCTTAGCCATCAAGGATTTCTCTCTCTGTCTCTCTCATTTTTTTTTCACTTCAGTGGAATTCTTCAACCGCTAATAATGTGGGCTTCGCCCCCGGGGATTCATTCTCGAAAACTGCTGGTAGCGCAGGCCTCAACCCTGAGGGTTCATTCCAAAAACTGATGATTATGTGTGGGCCTCAACCCTGGGGATCCATTTCTGAAAACTGTTGATACTGTTTTGTTGCTCTCAGCTTACTTGTATTTTGCCGCTTTTCCTTCTTTTCTTCGAGACATGTGAACACAAACAAAACAACAGAATAAAAATGCGTGCATGCGATGTGTATATATGCATGTGTGGAGGTACTCCATGTTCCTGATGGGTTAGACCGTCATTGTGCTCATTGGCGCCATGTGCCTACGCATGTCTCTGATCGACCCTGGGTCTGCTTATAGTTTCCTCCTTCCGATTCTCTTCTGGTGATTGTGCAGTTCTCTTTTGTCTGAAACCTGCAAACACAGAACAAACACAAAAATTGCAAGTACGTTACGTGTATGTATGCATGCATGGATGAATTTCCTATCCCGTGGGTTAGGTCTTCTGCCAGTTCTCCCAGTAACTGCTCTGTCTCTTCTTCCTTAGGTGAAATATTGCTTCAGTCTGTCCACGTTGATTGGCTCGTCGAACTTGTTCCCTTCTAAGTCTAACAGTCTCACTGCCCCGTTTCCTATTACCTTCTTGACTACGTATGGCCCTTCCCAGTTAGGTCTGAACTTTCCTCTCGGGTCCATCGTTAATGGCTTTGATTGCTTAAATACCAGATCCTCCTCTCTAATCTTAGTAGGATTCACCTTTTGTTGAATGCCCGAGCCAATCTCTTCTGGTATAACTGCATATGATGTAAAGACTTCATTCTCTTCTTATCGAGCAATACCAACTGTTCAAATCTCTGCGAGGTGCATTCTTGTTCAGGTAACGCTGCTTCTGCTAATACCCTCATGGACTGTATCTCAACTTCCACCAGCAGTACTGTTTCCATTACCTTTCGAGCTTCTTCTTTTATTAAACACTTCAGCTGAATGCCATTCGCTTGTCGCTTGTATAGTTCTCCCTTCAGACTCACATATTGAGAAGCTAACTTTTGAATGGCTATCATGTCCTTTCTGATTGCTTCTTCCGGAAGTTCCCCGCGTTTTAAGTATCGCTGAATATCATAGTACCACAGTTTCCCATCGTCGATCTCTACTTCCAAGACCTTTTCTATCTCGTAGACAGGTCTGCTTGCCGTTGTCAAAACTAGAGGTTTCATTACCAATTTTTCTGGATTTTCCCAAGTCACGGCTAGTGTAGCTAACGCGTCGGCCATTTGATTTTCTTCTCGCGGCAAGTGCTAAAATTTACAATCGGGGAGGGCCTGTGCCAGACTCCTGAGGTGGAACAAGTTGGGTTTCAACCGTTCTTCCTTCAATCCCCATTCTCCTTGCATCTGTCGGACTGCCAACATCGAGTCTTCATAAACTTCGACATTCTTAGCCTTCAAAGTTATCAACGCAGTCAGTCCAAAGGCGCATGCTTCATATTCAGCCATGTCATCATCAAAGACAAGGATATCATCACTCAATCTGTTTGGAGGGTCCTCACACCTCACATTCTTAGAGCCTCCCCCAGCATGAGACACAGCCATATTAGCCATAGCGGCGGTCAAAGCTTGCAGCTGCTTGATAACCTTAGTGAGACTAGTCTCCAGCTGATACATACGAGATCCCTCGTTAACTGATTCGCTCATGTTCGCTAACGGCCTTTTGACGAGTTTTCCCTCTTTCCTAACCCAACGAGTATCTATGATGTCTTTTAAAACTGCATGTTAGCATGTATGCATGCGATGCATGGAATATATAAGTTGGCCCATTTTCATTTTAAAGCATTCAATCATACTATTGCGTGGTGTAAACTTGTCCCAGTTGAGAAGGCCCAACAGGTTTACACTTTTGCGATAACATGGCTAAATAATTTCAAATGATACGGGGCCTAAACAGAAAGTGGCTCATCGATATTTTAGAAGCTTTTGGCCCAACTGTCATAAAGCATGGACTTGTCCCAGTTTAAATGGCCCAACAAGCCCATACCTCATGACAAAAAGTCTAACTGAATCCAAATGACGACGGTCCTAAACGCAAGCATAAAGGGATAGTTTCTATTAGTCCTAAAACTACAGTTCATTTGCGGGTTTATAGGGGTATAGACAAAGGTTCTCCCCGGCGAAGGATTTCCCACAACTAGGACTCCTCACTCAAGGGTTCAAACGACCAAGTGAGTGCACCTTTTTTATACGCTAAGGTACGTGTCAACGAGTTATGGTGCATGACTGAATGTCAAACGGATTTTTCATTGTAGATTCCCCAGAGGGAGGGTGGAGCAGACTCTCTTAAATACCCAAGCCTCTTAGGCTTTTATCGCCTTGGTGACAGGAATAAACAATAGGTCCTCCAAATTAGTCCATCACGATAAGCTTCGAGTAAATGATTATCTAGGTGCCTTCACAGCTTTTCCTTATAGAAAGGTGGTGAATGAAGGAAGACACCAAGCCATTACTTAGCTCTAATAATGCCTTTGATTAAACCCCTTCAACCCACTGTAGACACGGTTAACTAAAGCACAAACCATAAACATTACAAGACATTATTTTGGGGCCGATTCTCTATCCCCAGTGGAGTCGCCAGACTGTAGGACGCAGAAATCGACGATGATGTTCCAGGCTCGCGACCTGGTTGGGAGTACGGAGTAGCCCACGGGGGAACTAAACCGGAGAAATAACATGGAGTCGCCACCCAGTGTGTGTTGGTTTCTACCCAAGATCATCAAATAAGCATGAAAAATGCATGAATAAAATCATAGGAGGTGCGGAAAAACTCACAAGGATCGGTTGAGATGCGACGAAGACCAAAACCGAGCTGCCTCCTCTGTCAAGCTCGACAGTGGCTGCATGACATGGGCTAGTTTGGCTCCTCCAAGAATCGGCCATGGGAGACTCCATTGAAGCTCCAAGCTTCAAGCTTCCAAGCTCACGAAATATGTTCCCTATCACCTTAGGAATACTCATAGTGTGTGCTAGCACTTGATTTTGCAACAAAATCATTTCTTACTTCTCATTTTAATTCGGTAAAACCAGAAGAAAAACGAAGAAGAAAAAGTGGCTCTAAGTCGTGAAAGAGAGAAGGAAATAGAGGAGGGAAAAATTAGGTTTCCTTGTAACTATATATCAAGAGAGAGAGAGTGTGTGAAAAAATAAAAGTGTAAAATGCTTTTATAATTTCCCAAATTAATAAAGCATTTACCATTTTTAAATTTCAAAAAGCAAAAGCAATTATTGCTTTTCAACTACCACATCAATCACTCAAATCAAGTGACAACTTGTCATATCACTCAAAGTGGCATTTGATTTGACGCTTGATGTGACTAATGATTTGATGCTTGATTTGACTTACGTGCCGCACTCGAATTCGAAATGCGAATGCGCTCTCAAATAATCCCAGGCTCGGGTTCGCTAATTCCAAATTAATGAATTTTCCGTCGCGACGTAATTAAACGATTACGCCTAGCGGAATCACTATTCACATCGCTAACAAATTAATTCTAAATTAATTCGTTCACCCGAATTAAAATCTAATTTTAATTCCGCATCGAAATCCAATTTCGTATAATATATCAAATATATTATTTTATCGATTAATTCCAAATTAATCATTCTCTCTCTTTAATTAATATTTTATCCCAGATAAAATATCTCCGTAATTAATTCCAGATTAATTTTCTCTCTCTTCTAATTAGTCCCAGATTAATAAAGTGTGAGTCATAAATCATCGGTGAATCTTCGGGAAGCAACCCATGAGATCCCCGGATATGTTGGCAGTAAATACGGTCGTCGGACTATCCAAACACGTAAGTACCTCGTACTACGTTTGTACCGATTTATAAGACAAGGTTTGCTTCTAGCAAAGCGCCATGCCTACCCAATTCTCCAGAAATATCCTTATAGGAATATGTGATCTATATCAAGCGTAGTATACCGTAGTATTGCGTATTTCGATCCAGCATCGGACGATCACGTGCTAGGCCTGGGGCTGGAATTGTGTCTGCCCCGTACGAAGCACATATCGGATGTCTGGTAACTAGTCTCTATAATCGGATATACATGACCTTGTCATAATATCCCGATAGCTCGAGCATTTAAGAGAACGAGTTCCGTATCCTATGTGACCATCATCTCCATATGACTAGAGTGATACTTCCGTCTTAACATCACACCCAACACTCTACGATTCTCAATATACCCAGCATTGGCGTACACAGAACCTGTTAAAGTCCTGGACGACCTCAACAAAAGTATATTGATTGTCGTAAGTATTAGCGGTGCAAGTCTCAGGTTAAGACCAAATACACCTACCATGATTGCAGACTCCCATAGACACATAGTCATACTACCAATGGGATTCTGCTGGGGTCTCTAGAGCGAAGCTGTTTCCCATACCATCGGTAAAACACAACCTCCTATTACACTTGCATGAGTATCCTATACACAAATATATGAGAACTATGTCGTTGTGCCCTCACAAACGCGCACAAGCGTAATACTAGTCTTTTATGTATTTATCGATGTCCAATCTCGATAATACTCTAACTAGGGATATTTAATGATTTATCCTTCGTGGACTGATACTGTCTTATATCATTCTCCGTCCAGGAACAAATCATAGGGACCTCTCATCATTTATATATCTAGGTGATCTAATCACAAATGATAAGAGTGCAATCTCCTTTGTCACATAGTTAATTTGTACAACAACACCATGATCTGTACAAATAGTGACGCTATGGGTCATAATTGTCCAACAGTGTGAACTGGGAAAATGATTTAAGGCCGCACTCACCCCTCGCAAGGGAAGACCTCAAACCGTTGGGTTCAGAATGGTCCCTTACTTATGCCACTTGTAATGAAAAGGATTTATGTTATAATATAACTGAGTCTACGTAAGAACAACCTACATCTAAGTTTGCATACTACCTATATCTAAGTTTGCATGTATAAAAGTAAGTCGGAATAACGGCAAGCACACAATCTCATGCATACATGAAATCGCTAAGCTTGGTAATGTAAATAAATAATAATCTAAACATGAACGTAGAAGAGACATAATCAAGTTCCTAACGCGAAAGAAATAACTAAATCATGCTTGGAAATAATCAACTAATCATGCATAAAAAAATAACATACTAAACAACCTAATCATGCAGAAAAAAAGGCAACATACTAAACAACCTAAACATTCATAAAAGTAACATACTATTTCTAATAAACAACAAATAAATATAAGATCGGATGACACAAAATACGTGCATCTCTCAAGCGGTACGTGGCATTGTATATCGAGTGCAGATGCACAACCGTCCATTCAGATTTGGCTAAGAAATTTACATATGGGTTTCCATCCGATATACCGCAAGAGATAACACATATTTCATTCATCCCATGGCCACAACTTATATGAAACTATAACACACATGTGATGAAATAATAATAACTAACGGAAATAAAGTGCGAGAATAAATAGAAAGGTGCCCTCAGGTCTAACCTCTTAAGTCATCTATTGGAAGTGCGTTACACGGTTGTCAGAAGGGTTGATGCTCCGCAACTTTTTCGATTTAATGGTTTGTTGTTTTCCTTCGTTGCCTCGCTGTTTTGGGCTGCTGTTTGCTCTGTTTTACTACAGTTTTCTGGTCACTGTTTTTTCGGTGATCGGGGACTATTTTGGCTTATTGTTTTGCGGTAATTGGGGACTATTTTGGCTTACTATTTTGCGGTAATTGGGCTGTGTTCCAGGGTAGTTTTCGGTGAAGTAAAGTGAAATTTTTAGAAAATTTTTCGGTGGAAAGGGATGCAGTTTTTCATAGCAGAATTTTTGGTAATGATGGTGCAGTTTAGGGGATGATTTTTGCGTGAATACAGAGGCAGTTGCGATGGGTCTTGTGTGTGAAGTTAGGGCTGTGTTGAGGGGTTGTTGCTTGTGTACGTGAGTGGGTGAGGTCAGCGAGGTTGTGAGTTAGTGCGTGGACTGTGTGCTGCTGAAGGCTTTACGTGGTCAATGTGGGATTGAGAGGTGAGGATGATGATGAGAGTGGTGAAAGGTGTTTGTTACGAGGCTAGTGGGCGCTGCATGCATGGGACGTGTGGCTTTAGGGTTTATTTGTTTGTTCCAGCCGAGAGAAGATGAGGGATAGAGGTGTGTTTAGGCTAGGGTTTCTTTTTGGTTTTTATTGTTTTTGTGATTTGGTTTGGAGAGAAAGAGGCCAAAAGAGGAGGTCGTGAATATTAGGGTTTATTTGTTCTTTTGTGAGTGGACGTGAGAATGAGCTAGGGCCTCTAAGGTTGGGTTTATGCTTCTTTTTATACGCAAGGGTTGGGGTTTACCTTATGTGAATACGAAAAGAATATTGTGTAGTTATGGAGGGATATTTTAATTAGTGTGCTATAAGGAAAAATCTATTTAATTATGGATGTGATTTGGGTTGATTTGATTTGATCTCTTTTAATTAGGAATATGATTTAATTTGATTTGATTTGATCTCTTTTAATTAGGAATATGATTTAATTTAATTTGATTTGATTTCTTTAATTTGGGAAGGTGATTTGTCTTGATTTTAGCATGTGTTTAATGTGTGATTTTGTTATTTTGGAAGGAGATGGGCGTGGGGTTAGAGGCTTTGGGCATGTATTTGGTTTATTTTGGTGTGCTTGGTGTGTGGTTTGGTGATGTATGGGCTTGGTGTGTGACTTGCGGGGGTTTTGGGCTAAGGATAAGGTTGAAACAGAGGATTAACGAGCAAACCCGAAGCTAAGCAAATGAATTAAATCCAACAAGGTGTCAATTTCTGACTCTTCCCTTCCGACCTCCGTTTCCCACAACTTCCACAACTAAAAGAGGTAGTGTCTCCATGTGAGACTGATCATCGGGACTTATATGCAAAAATGTAGTGCCTACAATGTGTTTCTGTCATTTCAGATGCCATTTTGGTAATCTCGTTCGAACACGTTTCCAAACGCTACACGAACGTATGCATTCTGCCTCATTCCGTTCGAACGCGTTTACGAACGCTACTCGAACGCGCATATATTTTGTTTTATCATGCATCAGGTCTTACCCCGTTCAAACGCGTTTTTGAACACTATACAAACGCGGACATTCTATTTCATTTACGTTCGAACGCGTTTAAGAATTCTACTCGAACGCACACATATTCTGCTTTACCATGCATAAGGTCTTATCTCGTTCGAACACGTTTTCGAACACTATACGAACGTGAACCTTCTATTTACCATTCGAATGCGTTTTCAAACGCTACACGAACGCATATACAGTGCACAGACTTCTTTTCGTCACTTTTCATGCATGTTTGCTTCTTTGATCATTTCTTTTGCACTATATGATTAATCATATCATTTCATTATTTACGCTTAGGCAATTATCATCTACTTATATTTCCGCATTTATCTATTTAATGTGTTTATGAATTGGGTGCTTGCCGTTATGTCGATTTACTTATATGCATGCGAACTTAGGTGTAGGTTGTATGCAAACTTAGATATAGGATATTCTTATGTATGTATGTTGCGTAGACTTGGTTATATTATTGCACAAATCCATTCATTACAAGTGGCATAAGTAAAGGACTATTCCGAACCCAACGGTTTGAGGTATTCCCTTGCGAGGGTTGAGTGCGGCCTTAAATCATTTCCCAGTTCACGCTGGGTGGCGACTCCATTTTATTTCTCCTGTTTAGTCCCCCACGGGCTACTCCGTACTCCTGATCGAGCCGCGGGCCCGGGACAACGTCACCGATTTTTGTTTCCTACAATGGCATATGAGATTGGGCCACATAGGTGTTAGACGTCTATCCAAATTGGTAAATGATGGTTTGATTGAAAATCTTACCTTAGATCCTTATCCGATTTGTGAGTCATGTATCCAAGGAAAGATGACAAAGGCCCTATTTCAAGGTGTTGGACACTGTGCTGGAGATTTACTGGAGCTAATACACAGTGATGTGTGTTGTCCATTAAATCATGCCGCTCATGATGGTTCGACATACTTTGTGACTTTCACAGATGACAAGTCTAGATATGGATATGTCTATCTGATGAAACATAAGTCGAAAACATTTGACAAGTTCAAAATATTCCGAAACGAAGTAGAAAAACAAAACAGTAAATTCATCAAATGCCTTAGATCAGATCGAGGTGGTGAATACTTGAGTGAAGAATTTTGAAATTATTTAAGGGAGAATGGAATTCTCGCCCAATATAGCCCACCAGGAACACCTCAACACAATTGAGTGTCTGAGCGTAGAAATCATACTTTATTGGATATAGTGCGATCCATGATGAGCTATACAGATCTTCCTTATTACCTTTGGGGTTACGCTTTACAAATTGCTGCCTACATACTTAATATGGTTCCATCGAAAGTTATTTCTACGACCCCCTATCAAATATGGTTCGGTAGAAATCCAAGTCTTAAACATTTAAAGATTTGGGGTTGTCCTGCATACGTAAGAATTACGCAGTGGGATAAACTAGCACCCAGAGGGTATAAATGTAGGTTCGTTGGATATCCTGATAATTCCATGGGATATCAATTCTACGATTCCAAGCAACGAAATGTATTTGTTGTTCACTTTGCAACTTTTCTTGAAAATCAATTTTTGAGAGAAAGTGGGAATTGTAGAGAGATTAAACTTGATGAGTTTGATCCCAACAGTAAAGAACCTGAGATGGAACCAGAGATCCAACTAGGTGAAGGATCTACAACACAGGTTCTACGTAAGTCGAATAGAATATCAAGGCCTCCTGAGAGATTATTTTTAACATCTGATGTGAGCCTTGATGTTCTCCTCTTGGAGGAAACAGATCCGACTACGTATAAGGAAGTGATATTGGATATCGATTTGGGAAAATGGCAGGAAGCCATGAAATCTGAATTGGATTCAATGCATGCCAATCAAGTCTGAGACTTAGTTCAACTTCCTGAAGAAGCTAAACCTATTGGCTGTAAATGGGTTTACAAAAGGAAGCGAGGGCCCGATAGAAAGGTAGAAACCTTTAAGGCCCATCTGGTAGCGAAAGGTTACACTCAACGTCCTGGGATTGACTATGAGGAAACTTTTTCACCAGTAGCCATGCTAAAATCTATTATGATTCTTTTAGCAATTGCTGCATATCACGACTATGAGATATGGCAGATGGATGTGAAAACCGCTTTCCTAAATGGATTCCTGGAAGAGGATATATATATGGAACAACCAGAGGGTTTCGTATCCAGCGAGACTTCAAACTTGGCTTGTAAGCTCCAAAAGTCTATTTATGGACTTAAACAAGCATCCCGAAGCTGGAATCATCGTTTTGATAAGATAATTAGATTATCTGGATTCATCAAAAATGAGGAAGAACCATGTGTTTATAAGAAAGTTAATGAGAGCATGATAGTTTTCCAGTCTTGTATGTATATGACATCCTTGTCATAGGAAATGATATAGGGATGATGCAAAGTGTGAAAGCCTACCTTTGCAAGAACTTCTCCATGAAAGATATGGGTGAAGCTTCCTATATACTAGGTATAAGGCTCTACCGAGATAGAGTCATGAAGCTTATAGGGTTGTCACAATCGACGTACATAGACAAGATGTTAGAAAGGTACAGTTTTACCAACTGCAAGGCAGCAAATGTACCTTTCCGATATGACATACATCTTTCAAAGAAAATGACACCTCAAACTGAGGAAGATAGAGTTAGGATGTCTAACTTGCCATATGCTTCTTGTATTGGAAGCATAATGTATGCTATGTTATGTACTAGACCTGACATCAGTTTCGGTGTCAGTGTGACCAACCGATATCAATCTGATCCAGGTAATGATCATTGGACAGCCGTGAAACATATCCTAAAATATCTTAAAGGCACCAAGGATAAGTTTCTGATATATGGAGAAGATGAGCTACAAGTTAAGGGTTATACAGACTCCGACTTCCAGGGAGATTTAGATGATAGAAAATCTACATCATGATACATATTTATCCTTAACGGTGGTGTAATTAGTTGGCGTTGTTCAAAGCAAGGCTCAACAGCTGATTCCACCACTGAGGCGGAATTTATAGCGGCTTCAGAAGCTGCTAAAGAAGCTGTTTGGATTTGAAATTTTATCACAGAACTTGGTGTTGTGCCTAGTATTGCGTATTCGATCCCGTTATATAGTGATAATAAGGGAGCCATCACGTAGACTAAGGAGCCGAGGGCGCATTCCAAGTCTAAACACATGGAAAGGAAATACCGCGTAATTAGAGAGATAATTGAACGAAAAGACATTGTGGTCATAAAAGTTCAAGGACAAGACAACATAACAGACCTGCTTACAAATGCCTTACCTCCTAAGTTATTCGATAAACATGTGGAGGAGATGGGACTACGGTACCATCCAGATTGGCACTAAGCAAGTGGGAGTTTGATGGAGTTGGTTCTCGACTTGTATAGTTCAGAAAGGTCGTTCGTGTTCTTCATGAATTTGGAGGTGGCCGAATTGCGTACATATTAGCTAGGCTTATATGACGAACGTGTCTGAACTTAGAGAGTCCTAATATGAAGTGTACTCGTTGAGCACTTGGGTAGCCAATTAATTTTTGATAAAAGATAATATTCGATATTATAATTATCAACTAAGATAATCAAGTGTTATTGGATAACATTGATTATTTACTTTGACCTAATTAAATTAATTGGATTAATTCAGTAATTACACAAGCGCTTAATTGTAAAATCATAATTATCTCTACCATTTGTGGATATTATGGTAATTGTAAGTATGTAATAATAGGTGGTTTTGGCTTGATTTAATTGGATTAAATCAATGTGGTAAACATTTAACTAATCAATTTCCTAATCTTTGGCTTGATTTAATTGGATTAAATCTAAGTGGGAGACAATGGAGATTAGTCACACCTAATTATACATATTCGGACAAATTAGATTAAGCCCACTTAAAAGTTGATTACAACTTTTATTAATTAAAAATTGCCTAAGTTTTGCTATAAATAGCAAGCTTTAGGAATGTTTTAAATATAAGTTCAAATACAAGCATAAGCAAATTCTTGAGAGATTAGCCTAAGTTAGAGAAGTGTTTAGAGAAGCTTGTGAGGTCTCTAAAGCATTTCATCTAGGAGAAATCAAGATTGGATCTTGAAGTGAAGCTTGGAAGCATTGGAAACAAGATTGGATCTTGAAGTCAAGCTTGCACACCTTGGAGGTTCTCCACCAATTTCAACAAAGGAGAAGTAGATTGGATCTTGCATCAAGCTTACTAGATAATGTTTGATCTTCTCCTTAGCTATGTTTATTTGTGTATTAGATGCATGATCACATAGCTTAATGTTGAATAAGGCTAATCAATTGTGTTAGGATACTTTAGAAGTATAAACACAACATGCTTGTAATTAGGTCAAAGATGTTCATGTTAGACATGGAAAAATTAATTAGAGTTCGGAACTCTAGATTAAAGCTTAGAGCTATGGCTACCATTCTAAATTCACTTGACCACCTTTAGGTGGACTAGAATTGTTCATAATACATTTCTAATTGGGATTCTAAAATGGTTTGTGTATTGGATTCAAAATTTACGCAAATGCGTATTTAGAATAAATTTATGTTTTTGGAAAAATATTTGATATTTTGAAAAACTTGATTTTTATTCTATAACATGTGTTAGTGTTGGTTTTGAAATTAAAAATTAATTTTGGGTGTTTTTGAAGTATTTAGGAAAGTCCGGAAGTAATTAGGGTAATAGACCCTAATTGATCAGCTCTCTGGAAATTTTCCAGAGAGCTAAAGCACTGATACTTTGAAATGAAAATTAAAAAAAAAAAAAGCAGCAGCAGCCCAGGTCGCGCTACAGTG
>SKCR01019150.1:0-44481 GCA_019454045.1 Zanthoxylum bungeanum | reverse complement strand
AATAATACTTGAATTTGTGAATAAATTTTCTCAAATTCGGTCTATTTGCCAACCCTACATCACATGCTTGTTCTTCATTTTGGAAAACACAATTTTAGAAATCGGACTGGATATCCATCAGTTTCACTAAGTAATTTATTGCGAGTAAATAAGCAAATTATATTCGGATGAATTTTATATCTCTTTTTTGGAATAAAATTAAAATTTCTTCACGTTTGTAGATTAAATATTATAGTATTAAAAGAATTTAATTAGTATTTATAATTAATAATAATGATATACTTATAAAGTTGTGATATAGAATTTGTACCTCAATGATTTGATATTATTTTATAAGTTTATGATATAATTAACTACATAATTTTTCTAGAAAGTTTAAAATATTGCTAAAGAATGTTAGGTTGAGTAGAGATGAGAAACTTCACAAAACTAATTGTAAGTTTTATCAGATGTGGCTCTGGTGAGAGTCGGTTGAGATTTCTAAATTTGGTCTTAAATTAGGATCTTTGAATCGAGAGAAATTCCACTTTTAATATATAAATATGAATTGTATATTTTTTTATCATTTATTAATAGATGCCTCATTATAAGAAATTATTTAATACCCTATAAAATTCAAGACAACTCAAGACCGAGGGCCACTCCATGAGGTCAATAAGTAAATGATGTGTTCTTATTTCTAGCTATTTTTAAGTTTTGAAAAGTCTACCATTTTTCAAAATTCCAAAGGATGAGGTCACCAAATTGACTTGTTACACATGTTGCAAGACTTTTGTTTTCATAAAATGTATGGATCGAATCTCAAAAACATGTGCACATTTTTTTTCCAACAATTTTAAAAATGAAGAATGTTCCTTGCTTGTACATCCTTAGTTCTTTGATCTTTTTCTTGCCCATTAAGTTGTCATTAGCAGCTGATACCATAACTTCATCAAGCTTCATCCGTGATGGTGAAAAGTTGGTTTCATCTTCTGAAAGGTTTGAGCTTGGCTTCTTCTCTCCTGGGAAATCAAAGTACAGGTACCTGGGAATATGGTACAAGCAGATCCCTGAAACAGCTGTGTGGGTTGCAAATAGAGAGAGTCCTATCTTCGATCAAAAGGCGGTATTAACCATTAGTAGAGATGGGAATCTTGTTCTTCTTAACCAAACAAATGGCACTATCTGGTCTTCAAACATGTCTACAAAACCAGAAAATACAGTGGCACAGCTCTTAGATACTGGAAATCTTGTTATTAGGGATAATTCAAGCAGAAATGCTTCTGAAAGCTATCTGTGGCAGAGCTTCGACTACCCATCCGACACTCTGTTAGAAGGCATGAAGTTGGGCTGGGACTTCAAGAAAGGCCTGCAACGTTATCAAACCTCATGGAAAAGTGATGATGATCCGTCCCCTGGAAACTTTACTCAGAGACTTGACCTTCACGTTTTACCTAAAATATGTATTTACAGAGGATCTGAAATATTTAGCTGTTCTGGACCATGGAATGGATTTGCCTTTGGAGGAGTTGCTTCAAATTCAACTTATCTTTTTCAACCAACCATGATGCAAAATGAGGATGAGGTCTATTACAGCTATGAATCTTACAGCAATCCAATCATAATGATATTAAGACTCAATCCATTAGGACTCACCCAGCGTCTGATATGGCATGAGATGAGCACTGGGTGGCAAGTTTTTTCCACTGCAGCAAATCATTCATGCGAAATACATATGAATTGTGCTCCTAATAGTATTTGCAGCTACGACCAGACACCTAATTGTAAATGTTTGGAGGGATTCAAGCTCAAATCCCAGCAAAACCAGACTTGGCCTAAAACATGTGCGAGAAGTCATTCATCGGATTGCGCAAGTGGAGATAGGTTTATAAAGCTTGATGATATTAAACTACCTGAGTTGTCTGAGGTTTCGCTGAACGAGAGTATGAATCTGAAGGAATGTGAGGTTGAGTGCATGAAGAATTGTACTTGTAGAGCTTATGCTAATTCCAAAGTAACAGGAGGAGGCAGTGGCTGTTTGATGTGGTTTGGGGACTTGATTGATCTCAGAAACACCATTGGAAACACCAGCGGAGTGTCTGTCTACATTCGAGTGCCAGCTTCAAAACCAGGTACAATTATTGCATTATTGAAGTTGATGTTGCAAAACATCACTTCCTTGTTGTAGTAAGGCTTCATCCTAAAAGCTATGAGTCTGCTTATTGAATCAACATGCAGTTAAGCCTAGATGCTTCAGGAATTGAATGCTAAAAACCAAGATGAGCCAAACAAACTAACAAAGAAACGAACGCAAATTATGGGTGATTTTAGTTATTTGCATCACCCAATTTTTTGGAAATATCAAGCTAGGAATTTATCTACTTTCCATTGAATTTCATTGATAATATAGGTGTTTTTGGATGTAGGAAACAAGAAGCTACTGTGGACGGTCGTACTAGTTGTTCCTCCTGTGGTACTTCTTTCTTTTTATATATTTCGTCGATGGAGGAGGAAATACAAAGAGAAAGGTCATTTTCTTTTTTCCCCTAATCACTTTCTTATGTTTGTATGATTAAGGCGTGTGACAGAACAATATTTCTTCTCACAATTTTCAATTACAGAAACAAAGAACATGGAAACAAACCAGGATCTGTTATTATTTGACATAAATATTGGCATTACAACAAGATCAAATGAATTCTATGAAGGATATGGAGATGCAAATGGAAAGAGTGAGGATTCCCGGTTGCCATTATTCAGCTTGGCTAGCGTATCTGCAGCTACAGAGAACTTCTCTATGCAAAGTAAGCTTGGAGAAGGAGGTTTTGGACCTGTTTACAAGGTAGAATTCTTGTTACCTCAACTGTGTTAATTGAAGTACTGTTCAGTACAAACTATTGACAGAATTGTGAATCCAGGGTCGGCTACTTAATGGACAAGAAGTTGCGGTTAAACGACTCTCAAGTCAGTCAGGGCAAGGACTAAAGGAGTTTAAAAATGAGTTGATACTTATAGCAAAACTCCAACACAGAAACCTTGTCAGACTATTGGGTTGCTGTATACGACAAGACGAAAAGATTTTGATATATGAGTACATGCCTAATAAAAGCTTGGATATTTTCCTTTTTGGTATTTGATTTATCTTCCACCAAGAATTGATCATTTCACTACTTGCAATTCTATGTCAATTTTTATCACCAGCATTTGTTTTAACCTGTATCATTACAATATTTTAATATTGCAACAGATCCAACAAAAAAAAATCTTTTAGGTTGGCAAACACGTGTCAAAATCATTGAAGGAATTGCTCAAGGGCTTCTATATCTTCATCAATATTCTAGATTGAGAATTATTCATCGAGATCTCAAGGCAAGTAATATTCTCTTGGATAGTGACATGAACCCCAAAATATCTGACTTTGGTATGGCAACAATGTTTGGTGGTGATGAGTTGCAGGGAAAGACTAAACGAATTGTTGGAACTTTGTAAGTAAATTTCAATTTCTGATAAAATATTATTTGCTTGTCCTGTTTTTGTATATCCTTTCAAGATGTTCAATAATCGTTAAAACAATGGAATTTCAGTGGTTATATGTCACCTGAGTATGCTATGGGAGGCCTCTTCTCCATCAAATCAGATGTTTTTAGCTTTGGAGTATTGATGTTGGAAATATTGAGCAGCAAGAAGAACACAGGCATCTACAATACTGATTCCCTTAACCTTCTTGGACATGCAAGTGACAAATTCTTTCTGCTTTTGTCAATAGAACTAATATGTGCATTTACAGCTGATCCTTCATTTGACATTTCGAATGTTTTTGTATTTCAGGCTTGGGATCTGTGGAACGATGTTAGAGCTCATGAACTGATTTATCCAGTATTGCAAGAGGAAGCATCATATCCGATAATGACGAGGTACATTCATGTAGCTCTTCTCTGTGTTCAAGAGAAAGCAGCCGATAGACCAACCATGTCGGATGTTGTCTCAATGATCACCAATGAGTTATTTAATTTACCTTCTCCTAAAGAACCTGCTTTTTCAAAAGGTAGAACTGTGAAAAATTCATCTCATTCTAACAGTCGGACTTCTGAAAATTGTTCATTGAATAATGTAACAATTTCTATAATCAATCCTCGATAGATATTTTAACATCAGATATATTCTTTAATTTGCATTCTTTGTTGTCTCCAGTTGTGTAATTCTTACCAAAACTGTAAAAATGCAGACTATGTTTTGTTTATTGTCTGTTTTGTTGATGATTCTAAATTTGGTGCATTGGTTAA
Organism: Zanthoxylum bungeanum; assembly: GCA_019454045.1. Taxonomy (NCBI): domain Eukaryota; kingdom Viridiplantae; phylum Streptophyta; class Magnoliopsida; order Sapindales; family Rutaceae; genus Zanthoxylum; species Zanthoxylum bungeanum. The sequence goes on along the minus strand of SKCR01019150.1, from coordinate 40,219 downwards.
TGGAAATGGCACATCAATTAAAAGTATCTGATTAACTTTGAAGGCAAATTGTCCTTTTGTTTGGGCATTTGAAGCCAAACTGTAAGTCTTTAACAAAGTTAACAACTATTGATTTATATCAGTTAAGGTAACCCCGGAATGGAACGGGAACCGGTTATCTTAGGGTAGGTTTGGATTCTTACTAGTCAGTAATGAGTATTTTTCCGATAGGTTCCGGTTCTTCAATGTTTAGAACCGGAACTGAATTATAGAACCGGATTTATGAAACCCGAAAACATGTAGCTGGATTAGTCACTTACCTGCTTGAAGAAAAACTAACGATTAAAGGAAGGGGTGCAATACAAGACTAAAGCTGGCGAAGAACTGACAACATATTATATGCTCCTTCCACAATTGTGTGTGATGGTTGTTTTCTTTATGAAATTTGAGTGCCCTCCTGTTTCATTGGCCTAAAGCACTCATTTCTATCAATAGGAGCATCAAAACAATTTTCAGTATACATCTTATACAATTTAACAAGGTAAGTTGGGTTCCTAATAATAACTAATCTCTTAGGATTGGTTTCAATTCCATATAGAATCAGAATTGAATCGATTTTACTCATCATCCTTAATACCAATAGTAGGAGAAACATGCTGCTCTAAAGTACGTCTGTAGGGAAGAGAAAATGGACAAAAATGGTTACTTTGGGGAGACTAAATACTATAAAAAAATTCAAATAGACTACATAAGGATCACTAAGCAGAAATTCCTTAGATAATTAAAATATCTCCAATTTTTGTCAAGAAGTAAAATGATGCTTTCCTATTTCCTATTACTTTTAAGTTTGAAGAGTCTACAAGAATTGAAAATTCCACATCATGAGGTCAAGAAATTGACTTGTTTCACACTTTGCAAACTTCCTATCAGAATTGGATAGTGCAATCCTCGATAGACATGTTGTTACGAATTTATTGGGTAAAATTACGCAATGTCCATGTCATACTTAGTCAGTTCTAGCCGAATATTACAATACTAACATTATCTCTGTGCGAGATTGCAACTATGAGATATGGTGTTACTCGAATAATAATTATTACGAACTCATTCTTAAAATTTCGATTTGGAAAGAGAAGGCTAATTTCTTACTTAATCAATGTGAGACAAATAAAATATTAACATGTATGATTCCAATCTTTTTGACTTCATCTATTTCCTTGCAATTTTTGTGTGTTGAAGACTCTACCAAGCTGAAGCTTTCTTTAACACTTGAAATGTTTAGCGTGAACCCACTAAACTCGCAAATCAGACGTAGTGAAGATGCCACGGCCATTATTGACCAAAAGCAAGATTCCACATGGAAAATATCTTTTTAATGCTAACCCATAAAGATATGGGATAAAATGTAATCCATATTAATTTTTGATTTAAAAAAAAAATAGGAACCGGTTCGATCTGATTTACTAATTTTGATTGTTTTTTAGAAGTTTGATTTTTAAAATTTAAACATATCAAATTCATAATCTCTTTCCAATTCGATCGGTTCAATCGATCCGATCTTCAAAATATAGCTTCAATTTGCAAATCATTGGTCAAGGTCTCCGGTAAATTCTTCAATAAATTAAAGAGCAGAGCTTTTGACCATCTATAAAAGTCCTTTTACACTCCTTTGACTTTCTTAGTTTATTTCCAAAAACACCCTTCCTTACATAAAAACACTGTTTCAAAAACCGAACTGGACCTGTTGGTCAGATTAGTCGAACCAGTCTTGAGTCTGATCTGGTTAATCAATAAAAACCGATTCGTAAAAAAATCGGTTAAAACCGATAAACCAGACATGACAAATTCAATTTTTTTTTTAAAAAAAAAATAAAAAACAAAAATTAATATTTTTCATAATTTTTCATTAAACAAAATTATTTATGACGTAAGCTGGTTCTATCGGTTTTTCGGAACAATTCAACCTATCAAATCACTAACCCATTAAACCTTTTGGATCACCAATTCAATCACTTGTCCGGTTCTGAAAATACTCCAAAAAAAAAAGGTTCAATTTTGCTTTTGGGACCTAAACTAAACGCAAACAATGTCATATCAATTCTAATTTCATTTGAAAGTACTTTGAAAAATCACCAGAAAAGTAAAACCTCTATAAATGAATATTGTTGGAATCAAGAAAAAATATTCATTTAGGGAGATTATTTATTTATCCATAAATGAATGTTTATTCATTTATAGAATAGTTTTACATATTTTTGTTACATCTAGATCATCTTATTATACTTTTATTATTACTTTAACTAATATTCATGCATATAATTATTAATTATATCTATTGATAAATTAAAAATTAATAAGTACACTCTAATTTGAAAGGAGTAAAAAAAATCTATATTGACTGATGAGATGAGGAGAGCATTATGCGAGTATAAAAATGAGCATCCCTCTTAAAGTCAAAAAGATTTACAGCAATGGGTTGAACAAAAATTTCACCTCTCTGTTAGCCAAACAACAATATCAATAATACTCTTAAAAGATCAACTGAATATTTGTCAATGCATATGAAGAATAAGAATGTCAAGAGGCACAAGCCACCAAAATATCCGGAGTTAGAAAAAGTATTGTATGAATGGTTTCTCCAATATCAAGAGAAAGTGAATATGATTGGAAAAATGATCCCAACAAAAGCAAAAGAGTTTTTTTGTAGAAAATATATGACGACTCTGATCCGAAATTTAACTTCTCAAGTGATTGGCTAAAATAGTTTAAGCGAGACATGAAATTAAATCTTATCGAATGTTTGGTGAAAGTGGCTCGGTAGCTATCACTACAATAAAATTGACTTTTAGTGGCGAAAATTTTCGCCACTAAAACAGTTAGTTTATTTCGCCACTAAAAATCACTTTTAGTTGGGAAATTCATTTTGCCTCCAAAAATAATTATTTCTAATGACGAAATTAGGTAAATATTAAAAACGTACATTGAATAATTATATTTCAAAATCTGTTTACACCATACGATATTTTGTATTTTAAAATGATTTAAAATATAAATTTTAATACATTAGTATATATAAATAGAATATTTATATTTACAAGCAAAAAAATATATTATGTTCTTACATTAAAACAGACAAATGACTAACTAATTATAATTTAAAAATCAAAAGTTATTGGTTTCGTCTCACATCTAAATTTACATTCTATATTCAAACTACAAAAAAGACTTTGAACATATGGTGAAACGAAACCATTCATCGACTGAACTAGCTTTTCATTTGTCCACTACTTTTTGAACCAACAAATAGTTACCTCTATTTATATGAAAATAATTATATCAGCATTTATTAATCTCATATCAATAGATAAATAAAAACTAATTATATGTAAAAAAATATTAAAACTGAAGAATTGAGAAAAATTCAAGAAATAAAATTAAAGTCTACTTGAGTTCATATTTTGAAACAGTGTTTCAAATTGGAATATACAATAAAAAAAAAGAATAAATCAACTCTCAAAGAATTTAAAATTAAAACCCAAATAAAAATACAAGAAATAACTCCTCCATAAAACCCTCATTAGTAATATCATGTACTAATATTTTCAATTGAATTTCAACACACAGAATCAGTTTTTTTTTCTCTAAACTAATAGATAAAAGCAATGAATTTTTGGAAATAAACATTCCCAAATCAGAACCCACGAGACCCAAGATAGGACTAGCAAACACCAGAACTAATACTTGTCCTATCATCACTTTTTTTCCCCTGTATTACAAACATGAGTCTAGAAAATACAATTTCACAGCTATTGTAACACAATTATTATCATGATTAGGCAAGCTCTCTGTTAAATTGTTAGAATAACAGTATGTTGAATTGAGTTGGTTTGTAGTGCTAAGCTGTTTTGACTCATGTAGATACAGAGAGAAAGAGGTAGGGGTGTGCATTAATCGGTTTTAACCGATTAATCGAACCGTTCCGATTTTTTTTTTTTTTATAACGGTTCGGTTATTGTGATTAAATCAATTTTTACGGTTAAATTTTTTAACTTTTTCGGTTATTCGATTCGGTTACGGTTATGAGATTCGTGTAACCGAACCGACCGATTAACCGAAATATATACATGCTTCAAAACCCTAAATAAGTAAATAACAAAATTTCATAGACCAATTGTTAGATAAATTGTTAAAATAAAAAATTATTAAATTATTGGCTATTAAGAAACACAAAATTTCATAATATTAGGTTAAATATTAAATTTGATAAATATGAATTTATATTTGTGTTAAATTGCTTTGTTGAATGTTGAGTTGATGAATTTATATTTGTTGGACTGGTTAATAATCGAATTAACCAAAATCGACTGAAATATAATGGTTAAATTGGTTAATGGTTATGTGTCATAATATGGTTAAATCGATTACACATTTACTTAACCGAATAATTTCGATTCGGTTAAAAAATTAAGGATTAACCGACCGAACCGACCGATGCACACTCCTAGAAAGAGATCATGTTGGTGGGTTTCCTTTCTCTTTCTTCCATTAAAAAAAAAAAAAAAAAACATAAAACTCCAAAATGTTCCTTCAGTTACTTGCCAATATCCTCAAACCAACCTCCCAAAAACTTCATTCAAAGGCAAAAGAATAGGAACAAAATTGAGTTGAAATGTAATCCCATATTCTTTGAAGCCGACATTGCATTATCTAATAATTTATTCTTCTCAAAGCTCACTTCCAATTGCTACACTCCATATTGTTTTGGAACTTAACCCTTACAATTATCTTCCTTCAAAAAAGTCATTTTGCCTAAACATCCACCAACTCAGCAGAAAAGTCCTATTATGATCGGGGTAAGCCCTATGGGGAAAGATTTCTAAATAAACTCTTTATTAAATCGGTACCTATTGATGAGTAGAAGCCTACTTTCGATTGCTTTCATTCCTTTTTTTCTTGATTTATGACCTCTCAGAGAAGAAGGCAACTGCTTTCTGCTTCAGCAGAAACTAATTAAAAAACCTAGAAATCCTAGAGGAAAAAAAGAGAATAAAGGCAAGAAGACCGATTTTTGATGAAGAATAAGTGCTGAGAGGTTCATTGATTTTGGGCAATCTGAAAGTTAGGATTTCATTGAACTAAATTGGGAAAAAAAAATGTGTATGAGTTAAATTGACGGAAGAGTTGAAGTAGAAAATGAGGGGGCAAAGGGATTTTCGAAGATGAAGGATTTTGGGATTTTGGTGGTTTGTTTAATTTGATGCTATTATTTTGTAAATGAAAAAATTATTTTGGGAGCTGTAGAATAGAAGAACGGGAGGCAAAATGAGGGCGCCAAAATTTTTCTCAATTTCCCCACTAAAACTCAGTATTTCGCCACTAAAATTAAATTTTTAGACTAAAAAAATAAATTTCGCTATTAAATTGTCGCCACTAAAAATGTTATTTTTTATAGTGTACGAAGAATATTGAGGATAATGTACGAAGTATACGAGCTAAAATAGACCAGTTTCAATGGAAGGATATCTACAATATGGATGAAACAGGTTTATTTTATCGTTTGGAAGCATATCATTCGCTTGCAACAAAGCAATTGGAAGACGAAAGAAGGACAAGGAAAAGATTACTATTGTTGTTTGTTGCAATGGCGATGGTTCTGAGAAAGTACCACTTTGGATTATTGGTAAGTATATGATAATCTTAGATGTTTTAAAAATATATATGAACATGAACAACCCTAATTGTCATTATTGAGTTAACAAGAAAGCATGGATGGCCCCCAAGGGGTGTGGCTTGGTGGTGAAGGGTCCAGAATCTCACCTTGAGGTTCTGGGTTCGAATCCAGGGGGTGCAACTTCTTGTAAGAGCCTGGGGCAGCCGGGGGTTTTACCTGCGCCACGGCCCAGAATGGGTGGTTTGGTGGCGGGGTTTCCAACGATTTCAAAAAAAAAAAAAAAAAAAAAAAAAAAAAAAGAAAGCATGGATGATTGGATTACTTTTTCAAGAATTTGTTTGCTGGTTTGATAAGTGAGTGAACGGCAGAAAAGTTCTACTGCTAATGGATAATTGCCCAGCCCATCCAAAGGTTATTGAAGGTATGAGTGTTCGCGATGCGGTTCGGGTCGGTTTTTTCATTTAACACTCCAAAGTGCTCGGGTTGGCAGTTTGAAAAATTAGAAACTGAAATCGTAAATTTGATAAGGAAAATCGCGACGGTTCGGGTCGACAGTTCAACGGTTCATGTCTACGGTTTGGATTATAAATTTTTTAAAGAAAATTTTGTGTGTTTTCCACATAATAATTGAAGAGAAAAATTACATAATTTCATTTATATATTGTATATTGTCATATGATTATTAAATATCATAAATTTCATGATTAAAGAAGAAGAAAAATATAAAATAATATATAATTGAACGCAGGTCGGCGGTTTAGACGGTTCGGGTCAAAATTTATAGTTTGGACGGTTAAATGGGTTGCGGTTTACGTCAAAACCGCTTACCGACCCAAAATTTACGATTCAGTTCAAGCTAATCCGAAATCATTTTCAATATTTTTCCAAATCGCACGATTCAGATCGATGCGGTGCGGTGCGGTTCAGATCGAGTTTCGGTTTGAACCGAAAGTATGCACACCCCTAATTGAAGGGTTGAGAGATGTTGAACTATTTTTCTTGCCTCCTAATACAACCTCAAAGATTCAACCATGTGACGCTGGAATTATTCGAGCACTGAAAATTCATTATCGACGTCATCATTATTCGAGCATCTTGCAACCATTGCAAATTGTTTTTGACATTGCAAAATTCGGTCAGACGAAGATATGGCTACTGAACAACAAGTTGGTGAAGATGAAGGCATCCATAGATTACATAAAGTTATTTCCGGTCTACGCTATAGAAATGCAATATATATGGATATTAAGTACCTTTTGAATTATCCGAGTGAAAATGATGCAGTGATGGAGTCCCCTACTGATGAAGAGATTATTCAAGAGGTAATGAATACATTTGCTGATAATGATCAAGATTCGACAGTCATAATTTATCAAATGTTTCAACAAATAGGCATTTCAAGCAATAGAAATCTACTTTCTACAACAAGAAAACAATATATCAAATATAATGCATGCTTTGCAAAAAATTAAGGATGAGATTGAGTTCCATTTATGAACAAAGAAAAAACAAACAACTTTATATGTATATTTTCAAAAAGTGTGAATTGAGATTGTTAAAATAAAAATCAATAATAATATGAATTTTATATGTTTTATTAATAAATATATTTATGAAATTACGACAAAATCCTTTTGTAATTTTAGATTAATCTAATTGGGTCAAAGTAAATAATTAATGTTATCCAATAATACCTAATTATTTTAGTTGAAAATTATAATATCAAATATTATTTATTATAAAAATTTATCGGCTACCCAAGTGCTCAACGAGTACACTTCATATTGTGAGACTCTCTAAGTTCAGACATGTTCGTCATATAAGTGTTAAGAATTGATTATGGATTTAAAAAAAAAAAAAATAATTTCAGTAACCAAAATATTTTAAATATAAAAATATTTAATCTGCCTACTAATTGTTAGTTATTTTTTAAGTTACAAATTGTGATTAATCATTAATGTAACTTTCAAAGCCTTTCGTGCCTTATTTTCCCATCTCTCTCCAAACAAATACATCAGATGTGCTGCTGCTGATTCAATCAATAAAAAGGCCATTTGCCATTCTCCCTATGTAACGTCCTCTTCACTGTATTTAATTCACCTTTATTTTTTTCCCTTTTCTTAATAAAAATAATTGTGTAGTTTTTTTATTTCTGGAGAAAACAGAACACCCCCACAAAGAGAGAAAATTGCTTTCAACTGCAGCAACACTAACGATATCAACAACAACCACAACAATAGTGGGATGGAGAATGAAGAAGAAATGGGTTCACTTTCTGGCTTCAAATCCATGCTTGAAATGGAAGATGATGACTGGAAATTACAGTTCCAATGAGCAAATATATATGCTCTCTTTGTCTTTGCGTACATGGCCACCACCACCAAGCTTCTGCTTTCTGACGTTGTATCTACTATCAAGAATGTTCCCATTAACTATATCAGACCAATTTCCGACCATCAAAATCTCACCGAGGTTCAGATGTCGGACGGTTCAATTCCTTTGATTGATCTCCAGGGCCTTTACGGACCTCGCCACTTTTATATCATCATCTAGATTGGGCTGGCATGCCTGCATGATGGCTTCTTTCAGTGTTTTTTTTTTTTTTGTTGATTTCTTGAGATATCGAGCAAATAATTTTGGGTGTGAGTATACCAATCGGTTTTGTGTAAAATCGATTGAGACAGTGAATTTCTGGACTTGTTTTATCCTGGGGACGGCGAAGCTGACATACGTACTGCTAGCACAAATTCCGGGTAGAGCCACGAAACGTCTTAAAGAGAGCGACCTAGTCCGTGACTCAACACAACTTCATTTTTGTATTCCTGATGAACGATAATATTGTTCTTATTTTTCATATTGTTCCAACAATAAGCCTAGGTTATACGTATGCAATTCAGCCACATCCGATTTCGCGAAGAACACGAACGACCTTTCTAAACTATACAGGTCGAGGTCATCACATATGTTTAGCAATCCCTCAATCGTAGGCTATCCGAGTTGTGCTTAGGAAACATAGATTACACCGTCAAGTTTTCGAGGCGCACATCTCATGTCGACATGTCCACGATTCTTTACATCTAATAAGAAACCATTTCTGATATATGCGATCCACCATAATTGATCGGCTTTGACCAAAGTCTTAAGAATCGTGACTTACTCACATAGATACCTAAACCTCTTATGGTACACATATGAGCTGACAGATCCTATCTTGATACGCACTTGATTAACGAATGCATCAATCCACACCCAACAAACATCTAGCGGTCAGACCATGAAAGTTATCTGACATACATGACATCAAATTGTGAATGATCACACTCAAAATCAATGTTATCCTATAGTAAAAGGATCACTTATGCTACTCGACTCGAGGGGATTCCTATTGATGGTGGTGTGTACTTCCAACTATTAGGAATCACATGTGAGTCATTCAGTATTCACTCCAACGAATACCCACATATCTATACGAGCTTCCTTTGCTCATGGTACATCGGGTTAAACCATTGGAACTCCAATTTCAATATAAGACATGTACTAGTCTTATAGGTTATATGAATTCGACTGTATTCCAAAATCAACGACTAGGAATATTTATTTTGAGAATAGTTTATAATAGTAATACTATTCCATTATCGAACCACCCAGTGCCCAATATTACTACATGACTATTCTAAAGTTGATGCCATTCTCAATAAATAAATAAATAAATAAATAAATAAATATATATATATATATATATATATATATATAATATATATAATATATATATATATATATATATATATATATATATATATATATATATATATATATATATATATATATCAATGCAATATGCATAATGACATTACCATTAGTAAAGATTGAAATGAAAATATAATTATTCTATTAATAAATAATAAAATATAAACTTGAAAAGAGTATATTTAGCATGTCATCTAGTTCATGTACATGTGAGTGTAACAAATTAAAAGAGGAAAATATTGTATTAAGTAAAAAAGTTGTTGATTTGCACTTAATAGTAACTAAACTCACATTGTGAGAGAAAAATTTTAATATGTTACTTGGATCCTAAAGATGCGTATTTAATAGAGAAGGATTATGATTTAAGCTTTACATCAAAAAAAATTTTGAAATTTTTTTTGTTAAGGCATATACCTCTTATACACATGTTACTAATAATGCAAATATCACATGTCATGCATGCAATAGAAAATGACATAAGATATATGATTGCATGTATAAGAATGAAAAAGTGAATGCATGGGTTCCCAAAGGAACCAAGATTAACTCCATAGACCTAAGAAAGTTTGGGTACCAAAATGTGCTTGAAAAATTGTGTAGGTGAAGCTTTGGGAAAAGTAATCAATGAGAAATGTAAATGAACCCAAAGACTCAACACAAATTGAGGAAGGAGCTCAACAAGAAGTATATCAAATGCAACCTCAAAATTGACTAAGTTTTATGAATGATGGATTTGTCACTTGATCATATGATCGGTGGTAAACATACACGTTACGCAAGCGCACGTATCGCTCAAGTAGTATAAAAATATCGATCCCACGATGACTTAATTTCTACTATTGTTATTAATTATTGATTCTATTTATTTACAGGTATCTAATTGGGGTGAGAATGGAATGTTTGTTCGTTGGTTGAATGTGAATTAAATAAATAAATAAATAATAAAGAAACAAAGGAAATTAATAATAAAGAAAACATCTAGGGTTGTGAATCCGCCCAATATTACTCTAATGATGAATTGATTTTCTTTATATATATATGTGATGCATTGACTTATTTATTGAATTTTAATCTTAATGTTTCTTGTTGCCTGATCACCAATAAGATTGATGTGGTAAATGTAAAATGAACTTGGAAATTTTTTTTTAGGTTTCAGCCTTATATTCAATAGCTCACGATCTCACCTTAGAGATTTCCTTCTAGGATAAGAATATACATGTTGGGCGTGGGTAGTCACAATTGGAACTTGAGCTTAATGAATTCAAAATTTCTTAATTAATATAAGAATATAGTTAATTGGGTTACTTTGGGTGTTTTCATCTGACCATCGCAAGAAGCTTTTGCATATCTTCGTGTTCTAGGTTAACATTGATTTATTATACATGTATAAGAGAATCAATTCATCATTAGAGTAATACTGGACGGATTCACAACCCTATATGTTTTCTTTATTATTAATTTCCTTTGTTTGTATTTATATTCTATTTATTTATTTAATTAAACCATCTTCAACCAACAAACATTCTATTCTCACCTCAATTAGATATTTGTAAATAAATAGAATCAATAATTAATAACAACAATAGAAATTAAGTCCTCGTGGGATCGATATTTTTATACTACTTGATACGTGCGCTTGCGTAACGTGAGTGATTTCACCGATCAAGTTTTTGAAAGTGAGGTTGTTTTTTTTGAAGCTTTACCGTTTTACGTGAACGATCACTGCTTACTAAGGTAAGATGTCTGATTACTAAGTAGAAGCTTATTTATTAACTAACTCAAGCCGTACCATTTGACGCGAATCGGTGGTAAACACACACGTTACGCAAGCGCACGTATCGCTCAAATAGTATAAAAATATCGATCTCACGATGACTTAATTTCTACTGTTGTTATTAATTATTTATTCTATTTATTTACAGGTATCTAATTGGGGTGAGAAATGAATGTTTGTTCGTTGGTTGAATGTGAATTTAATTAATTAAATAAATAAAAATACAAAATAAGAAACAAAGGAAATTAATAATAAATAAAACATCTAGGGTTGTGAATCCGTCCAATATTAATCTAATGATGAATTGATTCTCTTATATATGTGTAATAAATTAGTTGTTAACCTGGAACACAAAGATATGCATTAGCATCTTCCGATGGTCAGATGTAAACACCCAAAGTAACCCAATTAAATATATTCATATGTTAACTAAGTTGCCTGAATTCATTAAGTTCAAGTTCCAATTATGGCTACCCACGCCCGACAGGTATATTCCTATCCTGGAATGAAATCTCTAAGATATGAGATTGTGAGCTATTGAATATAACGCTGAAACCTAAAATCTATTTTCTAAGTTCATTTTAAGTTTACAACATCAATCTTATTGGTGATCAGACAACAAGAAGCATTAAGGTTAAAATTCAATAAACAAGCCAAATCATCACACATAATATGATTAAATCAATTATTAAACTCGTGAATATTGTGCTTCATCACTTCCTTATATTAAAAATAAAATACTGGGGGTTAGAGGATCCACATTTACTATTTCAAATATAGAAATCTCTCTTATTATAATATATAAATTTGCATTATAATACCAACCGACCATATAGGCGGTATCCCGATTAAGTCATATATTAATTAATTCCAACCGACCATAAATGCGGTATCCGATTAAGTCAGGTTAAAATTAATTTAATTAAGTCCAACTGACTATAAAATGGTATCCAATTAAGTCAGGTTTTAAGATAATTTATATATTATAATTTAAGGGAGATTAATCTAAATTATCATAATAAAAGTTTCACCATTCCCCCAGCGGAAATTAACTACAAAATATAAAAGAAAGATAAAATAAACAAACTATTATTACTACTACTAAGAATAAAAATATATTACTATTAATATATACAAACAAGATACAATCCTCATTTTCTTATTAAGAAAGCGAAGAAAAGTATGAATTTGGAAAATGAAATCAGCTTCAATTTATAGGCAAAATTCGGGCTTGCGAGTCACGACGCGTGAAGGCTTGTGCGTCGCGACGCGCATGGATTGATGACATATGTACGCAGCTTGCTGAGATGTTGACATATGGCAAACGTTTGTCGGTAGACTAAATTATTGGCTCGATGTAGCGACGCGTGAACAATAATTTTCCCAATTTTACCCCTTTTGTCAGTTTTTCATCGTTTTAGCCTCAAGTTGATTCCATTGAGTCCCAAAACTTTATTTATCTGCTAAACAAATAAAAACACATCAAAATGTTCATAAAACCAGAGAAACCAAACAAAATATTAGGTTAAAAGAGTTGTAAATATTGATATATTTTCCGCTCATCAATAAAAAAAGGTGAAAGGTAAAAATCCTTGGTTACAGAAATATTGATACCGTTTCCTCCACCTTACTTGAGTATGTTCTATTTTTTTTGACATGAAATGGACATAATTGTGAAACATGCTATTGATTGGGGATTTTAAGCTAAATTATATGAACACTATGTATAAATACCTTAATTGTTCTTAATTATTTAAATTGATCTTATTATTAATCTCAATTAATATCAAATATGACTTATTGCCATTTATGATATGTGTGATCCTTTTGGATTATTAGTATTGAATATGCATTGCCATTGATCACTTGGTTAAAAATGAAATGCATGGATATTGGAATAACTTGGATGATTTTGATGTTTACCTATGCATGAGTTTTAGATTGTATGACAAAATGGGAGAAAATAAAAGTTGTGGATGTTTATAAATTTTAATATGTTTTATGCACATAATTAGTTTAAATCTCTTTATGTTTAATTTTTTCTTCTTCATCATTTTTGATAATGTCAAAGGGGGAAATCATAGGAATGAGATTAAATTTGTGATATCATCACTCTTATGTTAGGGGGAGCATATTTGTACTATTATGTTTGTCTAAGTGTTTATAGAGTTATATTGAAAAACAATCACATGTTGAATGTGAGCTAATATTGAGGGGGACCTATAATCGTCAATAAATTTGGAACTCTCAAAGCTCACAAATTTTAAAGGTTACCATCAAAAAGAGGGAGATTGTTAGTGTCATTGAACTCAATGATAGATTTTGATAATGCAACGCAAGAGACTTCGATGCGCATTCGCGAGCATTATAAAAAAATATCGAAGCAAATGGATGTGAAGACTCAAGATCCTAACGAAGATATCATAGGCTATGGAGACGGGGAATTTGGATACATAATATGGGACCCGAAGGAAAGGAAGGACATCGGAAGCAGGGATATAGTGTTTCTCGAAGACCAGACAATAGTCATTGAAAAGCCCAAGATGTGTTCTAAATCCAGTGCCAACAAAGCTGATACAAATCCAGACACAACCCCAGCACCAACATGAGTGGCCACAAATGATGATGGGGTACAACCGTACAAGACATACCAGAAGCAGAATCAGAGGAGAAAGGTGGTGTTGAACAGGGGGAGTTACAACCTGCTCCATCAGAGGCTACAAGATCATCCATAGGTCCAGATGACGACAGACCTCCAGAAACCAGTGAACCTCCAATACGAAGATCTGAGCGAGGCTAGATTCCATCATCCAGATACTCAGGATCAGAATACATTCTGCTTACTGACGAGGGGGAGCCAGAAACCTTCAACGAAGCTGTATCTTATAAAGACAAAGACAAATAGCTGCACGCAATGCAGGATGAAATGGAATCTCTGCAGAAAAACAACACTTATGAGATAGTCAAGCTCCCACATGGAATGAAGGCACTGAAGAACAAATGGGTGTTCAAGCTCAAGAAAGATGGTAGCGGAAAAGTGGTGAAACACAAAACTCGGCTAGTAGTCAAAGGATTCCTACAGAAAAAGGGAATTGACTTGATGAGATATTTTCACTAGTGGTAAAAATGGCTTCAATTCGAGTCATTCTAGAATTGGTAGCCAGATTGAACTTGGAGCTTGAACAGATGGATGTCAAAACAACATTTCTTCATGGTAATCTGAATGAAGAAATCTACATGGAGCAGCCAGAAGGATTCAAGATTTCAGGAAAAGAAAACCTTGTTTGCAAGCTGAAAAGGAGCTTGTACAGGCTCAAGCAAGCACCGAGACAGTGGTACAAGAAGTTTGACTCATTCATGGTGGGTCAAAGATACAAAAGAACTGCAGCAGATCAGTGTGTATACATCCAGAAGTTTCCAGATGGAAATTTCATTACTCTTCTACTATATGTGGATGACATGTTGATTGTTGGACAAGAAGCAGTGAATATTAGCCAGCTGAAGAATGAACTCTCTAAAACTTTCGACATGAAGATTTAGGACCAGCTCAACAGATTTTGGGAATAGAGATTATTCGCGATAGACAGAATAAAAGGTTGTGGCTTTCACAGGAGAGGTATATTGAACGGGTAATCAAAAAGTTTGATATACAGAAAGCCAAACCAGTCAACGTTCCGCTAGCGCATCATTTCAAACTGGGCAAGAGTTCGTGCCCCTCATCTAAGAAATAGATAGATGAAATGTCAGTAATACCATATTCTTCCGCTGTTGGAAGCCTAATGTATGCAATAGTATGTACCAGGCCAGATATTGCACACGTAGTGGGTGTAGTGAGCCGTTTTCTCTCTAACCCTGGAAAGCAACACTGGGAGGCAGTCAAATGGATTCTCAGGTGCCTAAAAGGTACATCAAAGTTTCGTCTGTGTTATGGGGGAGCTGATCCGATCTTGGAAGGTTATACAGATTCAGATATGGCAGGAGATCTTGATGGTACAGGCTCAAGCAAGCACCGAGACAGTGGTACAAGAAGTTTGACTCATTCATGGTGGGTCAAAGATACAAAAGAACTGCAGCAGATCAGTGTGTATACATCCATAAGTTTCCAGATGGAAATTTCATTACTCTTCTACTGTATGTGGATGACATGTTGATTGTTGGACAAGAGGCAGCGAATATTAGCCAGCTGAAGAGGAACTCTCTAAAACTTTCGACATGAAAGATTTAGGACCAGCTCAATAGATTTTGGGAATAGAGATTGTTCGCGATAGACAGAACAAAAGGTTGTGGCTTTCACAGGAGAGGTATATTGAACGGGTAATCAAAAGGTTTGATATACAGAAAGCCAAACCAGTCAACGTTCCGCTTGTAGTGGTTTTTAAGGGGTGAATCTGGTAACGCAGCGGAAGCGGTGAAAATCCGATTTTCAGATTTCAAAACTTTTTCTCGGATTAATTAAATAAACATATTTATTTAACATTCCAATAATCAAATTATGAAAATAAATTCAATAAATCATATTTAAATGAATTTACCGAAATACCCTTGCTTTGTATTTTTGTCCATTTTAGTCCGAAATTGATCAAATCAATTTTGAATGATTCTAAATCATTTCTAATATGAACTTATGATGTTCAAAACATCAAAACACCAAAAGCACCAAAATCCCCAAATTTGACTCCAAAGCCGAGAGCACCATTAGGGGGGGTTTGTGCATTTTGTCATTTCATGCATCAAAACACATCAAGATGTAATCCAATGAACATGAAACTTTATATGCATCATATACACACACAAATGCACAACATATATGAAAACCCCCAAATTTGGAATTGGTCATGACCCTAATTTTTCAATTTCCTCAAATTGGACAAATTAGACCAAATAGTTTAAATCAATTACTTTAATCATCATTCTTCCATCCAATCCAAGTCTCAA
Organism: Zanthoxylum bungeanum; assembly: GCA_019454045.1. NCBI lineage: Eukaryota > Viridiplantae > Streptophyta > Magnoliopsida > Sapindales > Rutaceae > Zanthoxylum > Zanthoxylum bungeanum. The sequence continues at coordinate 24,113 of SKCR01019150.1, read as the reverse complement.
CACAATGAAACAACTCAAGATAAAATCTAGGTCATTAAGAGTGGGTCAATAACTCTAGATTAGCAACATGGTTTCCAAAACCTTAAAAGAAAGTTTATTACTACAATAGTTATACACTTCCTTCATTACACATGCTTCACACTTCACCAAAACTTCCATCAACAAAAACCACAAGGAACAAAGAAAGAAACATCCTAAGGATATCATATATTAAAGCCTAGAACTTAAGGAACAAATTCCTTACTAATAGCAAGTTTGAGAAACTTACTAAATTTCCAAGCCTTTTTGATTTTGTCTTTCTTTTTCTCAAAGTTCCTTTAGCTTCTTCAATGGAGATTTATGTTTTGTGAAATGTATTAGGTTAAGTGTAAAGTGAAATGAAAATCAATATATACTTGCACCAAATGTGCCTTGGCCGAATTTCACAAATTCAAAGACAAGTTTTGTAATTTCATTTTCATTTCAAGCTAATGTAATCAACTTGCATAAATATCTTAATACAACTTTATTAGATATTTATTTAAGTCAACAAAAGCAACTAACATCATTTACTTTAAATATCCTAATGTAAGATATTTATATTTTAATTAATTTAATCATTTAACAATTAAATAATCAATTAATTAATCAAATACAAATATTAAATATATGTATAATATTTACATTAATATTAAAAACATATATTCATTTAGGATATAAGTCAAATAACTCATTTTGACTATTAATTAATGTGTATTTAAATTAATCAAGTATTAAATGTAAATACACAATAATTAGGCAAATGACTATCTAGTCCTTTTAGCACGTATCTTGCGTTTAACCTTTAAACGACTTTATAAATAATAAATATTATTTATTAATGTTGCTCTAGTGCTCTACGAGTATGTTTCATTATTGAGACTCTCTAGATTCAGGTATATCCGTCACGAAATCAAATTTCGTGTCCATAATCTATCCACCCGTAGATTATGACGATCACGGATAATCTCGCTGAACCATACAGGTCGAGGTCATGGAAAATGTATAATTCCTCCGTCACAGGTATCCGGATAAATCCCAGAGATATAGATGTAAACGCTAAATCTCTATCGGGATTATCCAGTCGACTATTCTATTAGCAATCTCAAAAGAATGTTTAGAACTAGCTTCTAAACTTTACCACGGGCCCATGATTTTATCTGATTGCTAATCATATGGACTACCTATGCTCTGATACACAGAACTGACGGATCCTGTCTTGATACACATAGGACACCCTGAGGATCTATCTACACCCAACGAACAGGCGGAGGTCTGATCTAAATAGATCGGTGACGTGACTGCCGTCTAAGTGTAGAAGATGTCTCATGTGCCCACAATGGCATCTCAAGTCTAAGAATCACAAGTGCTACTCAACCCAAGAAGATTCTTATTGACGCTGGTGTACCATCCATTAAGAATCTCCGGTGAGTCGTTCAGTGTTTATCCGCTATAAACACCTACACGTCTATACTAGTCTCCAAGACTAATGGTTCATTGAGAAACCATTGGAATCATATATTCCAGTATACGACATGTACCGGTCTCAATGGATTTACTATACTGACCAAGTAGTGTAAACCTTGATCAGGAACTGTCTGAGAATGACAACGTCATGATACAACTCAATGTCCGTTGCGACGCTTTTGCAACTATATCATGACTAATCATTCTAGGGTCATTACGTCTTTACCATATATAAAGATAGATTATATTATAGAAACTGCATATATTATTCATAATAATAATGTTTTACAGAAGTATTTAACAGAAATACAACCGGGAATTGGCGCTCTGAGCACCAACCCCAACAAAATCTCCCACTTGCTCTTGTGCCAATATCGATTGTATCTAATACCCATCGACTCCACATGTTTATCAAACAACTTCGGAGGTATGGCCTTCGTCAGCGGGTCTGCTACATTATCTTCACTCGGTACCTTGCACACGACAATATCCCCTCGCGACACGATCTCTCGAATGATGTGGTACTTGCGTTCCACATGCTTCGACTTCTGATGCGCCCTCGGTTCCTTTGCTTGCGCAATGGCTCCAGTATTATCACAGTATAACAGAATCGCATTCTCGATACTTGGGACAACTCCCAATTCTGTGATAAAGTTCTTTATCCACACAGCCTCTTTTGCAGCTTCAGAAGCTGCAATATATTCCGCCTCAGTGGTGGAATCAGCTGTAGATCCCTGTTTGGAACTCTTCCAACAAACTGCACCTCCGTTAAGGGTAAAGACAAATCCAGATGTAGACTTTCTATCATCGGGATCCGATTGGAAATCGGAGTCTGTATACCCATTAACCTGCAGCTCGTTTCCTCCATAGATTATTAACTTATCCTTAGTACCTTTAAGATACTTTAGGATATGTTTAATGGCCATCCAATGGTCATTACCTGGATTGGACTGATATCTGCTAGTTACGCTAACAGCGAAACTGATATCAGGCCTCGTACATAACATGGCATACATTATGCTACCCAAACACGAAGCATAAGGTTGGTTAGATATTCTAACTTTCTCATCTTCTGTTTGTGGACACATCTTCTTAGAAAGATGTATCCCATGTCTGAACGGTATGTTTGCTGTCTTACAGTTACCAAAACTATACCGTTCCAAGATCTTATCTATGTACGTTGATTGGGATAACCCAATCAGCCTCCTTTATCTATCTCTATAGAGTTTTATCCCTAAAACATAGGAAGCTTCTCCCAGGTCCTTCATGGAGAAATTCTTACAGAGGTACGCTTTCACGCTTTGCAACATACCTAAATCATTCCCAATGATTAGGATGTCATCAACATATAGGACTAAAAATACGACCATGCTCCCACTGGCCTTCTGATACACACAGGATTCTTCCGAATTCTTGAGAAAACCAGACGATCTAATAATCTCATCGAATCGAAGATTCCAACTTCGTGAAGCTTGTTTAAGTCAATAAATGGACTTCTTAAGCTTACATACCATACCCGAGGTTTCGCTGGACGCGAAACCTTCCGGCTGTTCCATATAGATTTCTTCATCAAGAAATCCATTTAGAAAAGCCGTTTTGACATCCATTTGCCAAATCTCGTAGTCATGTTACGCAGCTATAGAAAGCAAAATCCGGATAGACTTAAGCATTGCTACCGGTAAAAAAGTTTCATCGTAGTCGACGCCAAGTCGCTGCGTGTAACCTTTTGCTACCAGTCGGGCCTTGTAAGTTTCAACCTTACCGTTAGGCTCGCGCTTCCTTTTGTAAACCCATTTACAACCGATAGGAACAATTCCTTCATGAAGCGGAATCAAGTCCCAAACTTGATTTTCATGCATTGAGTCTATCTCAGATTTCATGGCACTTTGCCATTTCACGGAGTCGATGTCCAACATCGATTCTCTATCGGTGAAATGATCTGTCTCTTCAACTAAGAGAACATCCAGACTCTTTTCTTGTATCAAATACAAGCGTTCAGGAGGTCTAGATACCCTTTCCGACCTACGGAGTGTGTGTGTTGATGGTCCTTCATCTACTTGAACTCCAGGTTCCTCCGTTGGTTCGTTGTTTTCAAGTTGGACTTCATCAAGCTCAACCTGTCTATGATTACCACCTTCTGACAAAAATTCTACTTCTAGAAATTTTGCGAAGCGATCTACGAACACATTTCGATGCTCGGTATCATAGAACAGATATCCCCTCGTATTCGAAGGATATCCGACAAACCTAAACTTTTGCCCCCGAGGTGAAAGCTTATCTTGCTGAGTCACCCTGACATAGGCATGACAACCCCAAACCTTAATATAATTAAGATTTGGTCTCCTACCGAACCATATCTGATACGGTGTCGTAGGAACAGCCTTTGAAGGAATCTTATTCAAAAGATGTGCGGCTGTTAAGAGAGAGTAACCACATAAGTAATAGGGCAAATCTGTGAAACTCAACATCGATCGGACCATATCCAATAAAGTCTGATTTCTCCTTTCAGATACACCGTTGTGCTGTGGTGTACCTGGAAGAGTATATTGAGCGAGAATCCCATTCTCCTTCATATAATCCATGAACTCACCACTCATATATTCACCGTCTCGATCTGATCGAAGGCATTTAATATATTTACCAGTTTGTTTTTCTACTTCATTTCGGAACTCTTTGAACTTTTCAAAGGTTTCCGATTTATGTCGCATCAAATACAAATAACCATACCGTGATAAATCATCGGTAAAGGTAACGAAGTACGAATAACCACTGTGAGCAGTTTGACTTAGTGGACCACATACATCAGAATGTACGAGTTCCAGTAAGTTAGTGGCGCGGTGTCCAACACCAGAAAATGGGGTTTTGGTCATCTTACCCTGAATACAGGATTCACAAGTTGGATAGTATTCAATGGTAAGATCTGATAGCAAACCATTCCTAACCAATTGGGTAAGGCGTTTAACGCCAATGTGACCAAGTCTCATATGCCAAAGTTCAGTATTATTAATTACAGGTAAACTACGTTTATTAACTCCAGTACTTAATATATCTTTTGAAGTTTGCAATGTATAATGACCATGCTGGTTTGGACAACAAATGATCTGAATATTATTACTATCATATAAATATAAAGAACTATTCTTAATATTAATACAAAAGCCTTCTGTATCCAATACAAAAAGTGATATAATATTAGCTACACATCCAGGTACAAAATGACATTCATTAACAAAAGTGTTCCATTCGGCAATGAGATCTCGCATACTCCCACTGCAACTGCATCCAAAGAGTCTCCACTCCCGAACCGCAACTGTATCTCCCCGGGCTTCAGCCTCCTACTTTCCTTCAGCACCTGCAACGAATTGCAAATGTGAATGGGACAATCAGAATCTAAAATCCAGTTGGATGTAACGGCTTCACAAGCCAAAGATAAATCAATAACTGGAAAAATAAAAGTACCTGATGTAGATGCTCTGTCTCTCCTTAGATGGGCGATGTAATCAGGACAGTTCCTTTTCCAATGCCCGACTTTGCCGCAGTGGTGGCATTTGTCTTCAGAAGCCCTTTTGGGCTTTGCAATCTTCGCCTGTTGTTGAGGACCAAAAGCCTTCTTCTCTTCTTGCCTTTCTTGTTCTTTCCCTTGGACCATCCTTGGGAAGAAGCCGAAAGAGAAGTAGTTCTAGGAGGGCGAGTCGGTACTCCCTTCTTAAGGTCATCTTCTGCCGTGAGCAACATCCTATGTAGCTCCTGGTAGGTACAGACAGTCCCGTGCATGTTGAAGTACATCACGAACTGGCGAAATGAAGCTGGTAATGAACCAAGAATGACACTCCTACCGAGAATGTCATTCAGGATGAGATTATGTTGCCTCAATTGATCGATCAAATCGATCATCTGAAGAACATGTGGGCTAACACTCTGCCCCTCATCCAGACGTGCATGAAACAGTTCCATGGCGACTTTGTGAACAATCACTTGTTCTTGGTTCTCAAACGATTGTCTCAATCGCGTCATCATACTATAGGAATCTAGCATACCATAGTACTGTTGCTTGAGTTTCGGAGACAGTGAACTAAGGATGTATGATTTAACCCTTAAATCATCATCCTTCCAAGTTTCAAAAACTTGGCGTTCCTCCTCCGAAGCATCCGCACCCACTGCAAGGGGCAACGAACCCTCAAGAACATACCCAGCTTTTCGGAATCGAGGACAATCCTCAAATCCAATTCCCAGTCTGCAAAGTTCTCAGCGCCTTTCAGTTTGTTCTCATCAAGCATACGCGCAAACTGATTTGTGGATTATGCCGCCATCGCCAATCTATCATATAGATCACGAAAAACGGTTAGCAGAAATTAAGCAGTTTCATATAATATCATAAGCATAAACTAGATCATGGATTTTTAATCTAAAAATGCCACTCCCACTAAATCATGCAATACTGTAATCCCAAAACAGAATACAAATATTTAATAATTAAATTAAATACTAATAGTGAAAAGTGGATCCCGTGAATATATTTCGGCTCACAGCAGAGGCACGGTCTCGCCTACGTATATTCATCAGGTAGACAACTCATTTGTCAATCATTCACTAATGACTCCTAAGTATCCGGTCCTGGCCGTTTCTCGTTGTCGCTGCGAAGGCAGGCCCATAAGGAGACGTGCCAAGGTTAAACACGTCAATGATAAACTCAAGTTACTTACGTAATCCTGACAGCTAGGGCACGTTCAGAATTCCGCTTTTACTTGAATTTACCTAGTATCTGATATACATCCGGTATAAATAAATCTTTATCGGCTACACCCCCTCACCAGAGGCACAGTCTCGGATGTAGTCACAAAGAAGTATTCATAAACCGTATTGACAAGACGGACCATATAACATGCATCAAATACATAATTACATTCAAACTTATTAATTAGGGATTTTCCGTTAGTGTCATACACCCTAAATCTAACCAATTTAGATCCTAATAAGCATGCATAAAGTCTAGAAAACATGATTAAACATTGATTCAATGAAGGCTAATCATATTAGGTGGCCTAGAATCAGACTTGCTCTGATACCATTTTGTGGGTTTTTAGGGGGTGAATCCGGTAACGCAGCGGAAGCGGTGAAAATCCAATTTTCAGATTTCAAAACTTTTTCTCGGATTAATTAAATAAATATATTATTTAACATTCCAATAATCAAATTATGAAAATAATTCAATAAATCATATTTAAGTGAATTTACCGAAATACCATTGCTTTGTATTTTTGTCCATTTTAGTCCGAAATTGATCAAATCAATTTTGAATGATTCTAAATCATTTCTAATATGAACTTATGATGTTCAAAACATCAAACACCAAAAGCACCAAAATCCCCAAATTTGACTCCAAAGCCGAGAGCACCATTAGGGTGGTTTGTGCATTTTGTCATTTCATGCATCAAAACACATCAAGATGTAATCCAATGAACATGAAACTTTATATGCATCATATACACACACAAATGCACAACATATATGAAAATCCCCAATTTGGAATGGTCATGAACCCTAATTTTTCAATTTCCTCAAATTGGACAAATTAGACCAAATAGTTTAAATCAATTACTTTAATCATCATTCTTCCATCCAATCCAAGTCTCAACACAATGAAACAACTCAAGATAAAATCTAGGTCATTTAAGAGTGGGTCAATAACTCTAGATTAGCAACATGGTTTCCAAAACCTTAAAAGAAAGTTTATTACTACATAGTTATACACTTCCTTCATTACACATGCTTCAACACTTCACCAAAACTTCCATCAACAAAAACCACAAGGAACAAAGAAAGAAACATCCTAAGATATCATATATTAAAGCCTAGAACTTAAGGAACAAATTCCTTACTAATAGCAAGTTTGAGAAACTTACTAAATTCCAAGCCTTTTTGATTTTGTCTTTCTTTTTCTCAAGTTCTTTTAGCTTTCTTCAATGGAGATTTATGTTTTGTGAAATGTATTAGGTTAAGTGTAAAGTGAAATGAAAATCAATATATACTTGCACCAATTTGCCTTGGCCGAATTTCACAAATTCAAAGACAAGTTTTGTAATTCATTTTCATTTCAAGCTAATGTAATCAACTTGCATAAATATCTTAATACAACAACTTTATTAGATATTTATTTAAGTCAACAAAAGCAACTAACATCATTTACTTTAAATATCCTAATGTAAGATATTTATATTTTATTAATTTAATCATTTAACAATTAAATAATCAATTAATTAATCAAATACAAATATATTAAATATATGTATAATATTTACATTAAATATTAAAAACATATATTCATTTAGGATATAAGTCAAATAACTCATTTTGACTATTAATTATGTGTATTTAAATTAATCAAGTATTAAATGTAAATACACAATAATTAGGCAAATGACTATCTAGTCCTTTTAGCACGTATCTTGCGTTTAACCTTTAAACGACTTTTAATAAAAAATATTTATTTATTAATGTTGCTCTAGTGCTCTACGAGTATGTTTCATTATTGAGACTCTCTATTCAGGTATATCCGTCACGAAATCAATTTCGTGTCCATAATCTATCCACCCGTAGATTATGACGATCACGGATAATCTCGCTGAACCATACAGGTCGAGGTCATGGAAAATGTATAATTCCTCCGTCACAGGTATCCGGATAAATCCCAGAGATATAGATGTAAACGCCAAATCTCTATCGGGATTATCCAGTCGACTATTCTATTAGCAATCTCAAAAGAATGTTTAGAACTAGCTTCTAAACTTTACCACGGGCCCATGGTTTTATCTGATTGCTAATCATATGGACTACCTATGCTCTGATACACAGAACTGACGGATCCTGTCTTGATACACATAGGACACCCTGAGGATCTATCTACACCAACGAACAGGCGGAGGTCTGATCTAAATAGATCGGTGACGTGACTGCCGTCTAAGTGTAGAAGATGTCTCATGTGCCCACAATGGCATCTCAAGTCTAAGAATCACAAGTGCTACTCAACCCAAGAAGATTCTTATTGACGCTGGTGTACCATCCATTAAGAATCTCCGGTGAGTCGTTCAGTGTTTATCCGCTATAAACACCTACTCGTCTATACTAGTATCCAAGACTAATGGTTCATTGAGAAACCATTGGAATCATATATTCCAGTATACGACATGTACCGGTCTCAACGGATTTACTATACTGACCAAGTAGTGTAAACCTTGACCAGGAACTGTCTGAGAATGACAACGTCATGATAAACTCAATGTCCGTTGCGACGCTTTTGCAACTATATCATGACTAATCATTCTAGGGTCATTACGTCTTTACCATATAGAAAGATAGATTATATTATAGAAACTGCATATATTATTCATAATAATAATGTTTTACAGAAGTATTTAACAGAAAACAACCGGGAATTGGCGCTCTGAGCACCAACCCCAACAAAATCTCCCTTGCTCTAGTGCCAATATCGATTGTATCTAATACCCATCGACTCCACATGTTTATCAAACAACTTCGGAGGTATGGCCTTCGTCAGCGGTCTGCTACATTATCTTCACTCGGTACCTTGCACACGACAATATCCCCCCTCGCGACACGATCTCTCGAATGATGTGGTACTTGCGTTCCACATGCTTCGACTTCTGATGCGCCCTCGGTTCCTTTGCTTGCGCAATGGCTCCAGTATTATCACAGTATAACGGAATCGCATTCTCGATACTTAGGACAACTCCCAATTGTGTGATAAAGTTCTTTATCCACACAGCCTCTTTTGCAGCTTCAGAAGCTGCAATATATTCCTCCTCAGTGGTGGAATCAGCTGTAGATCCCTGTTTGGAACTCTTCCAACAAACTGCACCTTCGTTAAGGGTAAAGACAAATCCAGATGTAGACTTTCTATCATCGGGATCCGATTGGAAATCGGAGTCTGTATACCCATTAACCTGCAGCTCGTTTCCTCCATAGATTATTAACTTATCCTTAGTACCTTTAAGATACTTTAGGATATGTTTAATGGCCATCCAATGGTCATTACCTGGATTGGACTGATATCTGCTAGTTACGCTAACAGCGAAACTGATATCAGGCCTCGTACATAACATGGCATACATTATGCTACCCAAACACGAAGCATAAGGTTGGTTAGACATTCTAACCTTCTCATCTTCTGTTTGTGGACACATCTTCTTAGAAAGATGTATCCCATGTCTGAACGGTATGTTTGCTGTCTTACAGTTACCAAAACTATACCGTTCCAAGATCTTATCTATGTACGTTGATTGGGATAACCCAATCAGCCTCCTTTGTGTATCTCTATAGAGTTTTATCCCTAAAACATAGGAAGCTTCTCCCAGGTCCTTCATGGAGAAATTCTTACAGAGGTACGCTTTCACGCTTTGCAACATACCTAAATCATTCCTAATGATTAGGATGTCATCAACATATAGGACTAAAAATACGACCATGCTCCCACTGGCCTTCTGATACACACAGGATTCTTCCGAATTCTTGAGAAAACCAGACGATCTAATAATCTCATCGAATCGAAGATTCCAACTTCGTGAAGCTTGTTTAAGTCCATAAATGGACTTCTTAAGCTTACATACCATACCCGAGGTTTCTCTGGACGCGAAACCTTCCGGCTGTTCCATATAGATTTCTTCATCAAGAAATCCATTTAGAAAAGCCGTTTTGACATCCATTTGCCAAATCTCGTAGTCATGATACGCAGCTATAGAAAGCAAAATCCGGATAGACTTAAGCATTGCTACCGGCAAAAAAGTTTCATCGTAGTCGACGCCAGGTCGCTGCGTGTAACCTTTTGCTACCAGTCGGGCCTTGTAAGTTTCAACCTTACCGTCAGGCCCGCGCTTCCTTGTGAGATCCAGCTGCATGGCATGTGAAGCTTCCAACATCAACTATGAAGACTTTGAAGCTTAATGACAATCATACTTTCGGTGGCCACGAAATCAGGAGAAAAATGTGCCATAAATTCAGGGAGTAATTGGTGGAATTGTGAGCAACCCTTTGCCTATAAATACTGGCCTTTGTAGTGTGTTTTCATCATCCCAGAGAGTGTTGTATATAGAGAGAAAGTGAGGTTTTTTGTTTTAAGTTTCATTTTGTAAACTTGTAGTTTCTATTCTTGATAGTAATAGAATTGAATTCGGTTTTTCCTCAAATACTCTCTAGAGTGATCAGTGAATCACAACATCCCACGAGAAAATATTTAATCTCTTTTATATTTCTTCACAAAGACTTAATGGAATCTTGAAGACCCCCATACAATATGTAGGAATGGCTTGAGCAATGGCCTTCATCAAAACTTCATTTCCTCTGCATGAAATAAACTTATTATGCCACTTCTTTAGCTTACCTAGAATTTCCAGCTTCAATTCATTAAACACTTCCTTCTTATTTCTCCCCACTACTCAACTTGACATTCGTTGATTGTGTCACACGTACTAACATCTGTATTCGGGCTAAAGAAGACTGCTGAGTAGTGAATAAAACTTAACAAAAATGGTTAGTTTGGGAAGTGGGACCACGAAAGATTTTACATAATTTAATTAACAGTGACAGATCTGATGCTGAAAGTCCTCAAAAGATTATTAGTCATACATGGGATTTGCCAGTATATTAGTTGGTTCTTATCAAAGGATAAGATTAAAATCTGAACCTCAAACTCCTCATTAATTTGAGCTGTATTAATTCTTTAGTCATAAGCCTGGTTGGTAATATTTTTTTTGTTGTAAGATTTGGATTTGATGCTGAACTATGCTTTATATTAAGTTTTTTATAAATTATTATGATTTGAATAATAATTTAAATGTAACTAAATCTTAACCGTGGACATGGCTTAACATTGGTTCCAAATTCTTTTTTGTAATGTTTATGATGCGATTCCAACCTTATTGTTTTTCTTTGCCATTTTTGTTCTTTGAACAGTCTACAAGATTTAAAAAGTTCAAACTAATAAAGATCTACGCATTCTCAACCATGACATGCATTTTATTTTTTAAATCTACAACTTGGATACCGTTTTTTTGCATCCAAGTAGTTATTTTATCATGAAGAAATAGTTTAAAATAATTCTGATTCAACTCAGCCTCGTAAGCTGCAAGGGTCAAATATGAGAAAAATTCTAACAAAGAATTGAAAGGCACAATATGCTTACATTTTTCAGTTTTTCTGTCAGAAATAGAAATGAAGTGCTTTCCATTCTTCATCTCCTATTGCTTTCTGATCTTCATATTAATCATCGAGTTTTCATTTGCAGCTGATTCCATAACTCCAGGACAATCCCTTGCTGATGGTGAGACGTTAGTCTCCTCTTCTCAAAATTTTGAGTTGGGGTTCTTCTCTCCAGGCAATTCGGATAACAGGTATCTTGGAATATGGTACGCGAATAGTCCAAGGACAGTTGTGTGGGTTGCAAACAGAAACAATCCAATTAGTGGCAAGAATGGAGTTTTAACTTTGAGCAGCAATGGAAGCCTTTTACTTCTCAACCAAGAAAAGAGCATTATCTGGTCTTCAAATTCGTCAGGAGTGGCAGAAAATCCAGTGGCGCAGCTCCAAGATTCCGGGAACCTTGTTCTGAGAGACAGTATTAGCAGGAGTTCAGAAAACTTTATGTGGCAGAGCTTTGATTATCCATCAGACACATTGTTACCAGGTATGAAGCTGGGATGGAACTTAAAAACTGGCTTTGAGAGGTATCTGACGCCATGGAGAAGTGCTGAAGATCCAAATCCTGGAGACTTTAGTCTCCGACTTGAGATTAGTGGATTGCCTGAATTGGTAATGGTCACAGGATCAAGAAAAGAGGCGAGAAGTGGACCATGGAATGGTGTACAGTTTGAAGGCATTCCCAGGTTAAAAAACTCAATCTTTATACCAATGTTGGAGCATACAGAAGATGAGTTATATTTCACATTTAAGCCTCACAACGATAAAGTCATTACTAGATTACTGGTGAATCAATCGGGAACATTGCAGCGCCTTGTATGGAATGAAACTAGAATTGATTGGCATATGTTGTACTCTTGGCCATTTGATACATGTGACAGTTATGCAGAGTGCGGTGCTAATGGTAACTGCAGAATTAGCAAGACACCTATTTGTGAGTGTTTGTCCGGGTTTATATCCAAATCGCAAGATATATGGGATTCACCTGACTCTAGGAAATGTTTCAGGAAACCATCAGATTGTCCGAATGGAGAAGGGTTTCTAAAGCTTCCTAGAATGAAACTACCTGAAAATTATTGGTCGAACAAAAGTATGAATCTCGAGGAATGTAAAGCAGAATGCACCAAGAACTGTTCTTGTAGGGCTTATGCAAATTCAGAAGTAATTGGAGGAGGTAAAGGCGGCTTGATGTGGTTTGGGGATCTGATCGATATCAGAGAGTGCACGGATGGATTCTCATCTGTATGGATCTTCACTAGTCTTAGCAGTTGTTGATCCATTGCCTCGCGTATCCAATGATAGCGAATATCAATGTGTTTCGTCCGGGAATGATACATTGAATTTTTGCTCAAGTCCAGAGCACTTTGACTGTCACAATGTATCTTGTATTCTGTCTGTTTGATCTCTAACTCTTGGAGAAAACGCTTTAACCACAACATTTATTTTCCTGCCTAAGCTATAGCGATGTACTCAGTTTCTGTTGTGGATAATGTAATACACCTTTGCAATCTTGACTGCCATGACACAGTTCCCCCTGCAAAAGTGTAGATGAATCATGATGTAGATTTCCTACCATCAAGATCTCCTGCCATATCTGAATCTGTATAGCCTTCCAAGATCGGATCAGCTCCCCCGTAACACAGATAAAACTTCGTTGTACCCTTGAGGTACCTGAGAATACATTTGACTGCCTCCCAGTGTTTCTTTCCAGGGTTAGAGAGAAAACGACTCACTACACCCACTGCGTGTGCAATATCTGGCCTGGTACAAACCATTGCATACATTAGGCTTCCAACAGCTGAAGAATATGGTATTGCAGACATTTCCTCTATCTCTTTCTTGGATGAGGGGCACGAACTCTTGCTCAGTTTGAAATGGTGCGCTAACGGAACGCTGACTGGTTTGGCTTTCTGTATATCAAACCTTCTGATTACCCGTTCAATATACCTCTCCTGTGAAAGCCATAACTTCTTGTTCTGTCTGTCACGAACAATCTCCATTCCTAAAATCTGTTAAACTGGTCCTAAGTCTTTCATGTCGAAAGCCTTGGAGAGTTCCTTCTTCAGCTGGCTGATCTTCACTGCTTCTTGTCCAACATGTCATCTACATACAGTAGAAGAGCAACAAAATTTCCATCTGGAAACCTCTGAATGTATACACACTGATCTGTTGCAGTTCTTTTGTAGCCTTGACCCACCATGAATGAGTCGAACTTCTTGTACCACTGCCTCGGTGTTTGTTTGAGCCCGTACAAGCTCTTTTTCAGCTTGCAAACAAGGTTTTCTTTACCTGAAACCTTGAATCCTTCTGGCTGCTCCATGTAGATTTCTTCATTCAGATCACCATGAAGAAATGTTGTTTTGACATCCATCTGTTCAAGCTCCAAGTTCAATCTGGCTACCAATCCTAGGATGACTCGGATTGAAGCCATTTTTACCACTGGTGAAAATATCTCATCAAAGTCAATTCCCTTTTTCTGAAGGAATCCTTTGACTACTAGCTGAGCTTTGTGTTTCACCACTTTCCCGCTGCCATCTTTCTTGAGCTTGAACACCCATTTGTTCTTCAGTGCCTTCATTCCATGTGGGAGCTTGACTATCTCATAAGTGTTGTTTTTCTGCAGAGATTCCATCTCATCCTGCATTGCATGCAGCCATTTGTCTTTGTCTTTATGAGATACCGCTTCATTGAAGGTTTCTGGCTCCCTCTCGTCAGTAAGTAGAATATATTCTGATCCTGAGTATCTGGCTGATGGAATCCGGCCTCTCTCAGATCTTCGTACTGGAGGTTCTGGTTGTCTGTTGTCATCCGGATCTGTGAATGATCCTGAAGCCTCTGATGGAGCAGGCTGCAGCTCCCCCTGCTCAACACCTCATTCCTCCTTCGGTTCTGCTTCTGACATGTCTTGCACCCCATCATCATCTGTGGCCACTGGTGTTGGTGTTGGGGTTGTGTATGGATTTATATCGGTATTGTCGGCACTGTCTTTAGAAAGCATCTTGGGCTTTTCAATGTCTTCTATTGTCTGGTTTTCGAGAAACACTACATCCCTGCTTCTGATGACTTTCCTTTCCTTCGGGTCCCATAGCTTGTATCCAAATTCCTCGTCTCCATAGCCTATGAAGATGCATGGAATAGTCCTTGCATAGAGCTTCTGCCTGAGCTCCTTGGATACATGTGCAAATGCTAAACATCTGAATATTCTGAGGTGAGAATATGAAGGATTCTTACCAGACCACACTTTCTCCGGAATCTCGAAGTTCAACGGTACAGATGGTGATCTGTTGATCAGGTAGCATGCGGCACGAACAAATTCTCCCCAGTATGGCTTTGGCAGCTTAGCCATACTGATAATGCTTCTGACTTTCTCCATAATGGTGTGGTTCATCCTTTCAGCAACACCATTATGTTGTGGGGTGCGTGGAACAGTCCTCTCGTGTCGAATGTCGTGACTTCCGCAGTAGGCATCGAACTCCCTGAAGTATATTCGCCTTCATTGTCTGTGCGAAGACACTTCAGTTTCTTCCCTGTTTCACGCTCGACCATGGCATGGAACAATTTGAAATAGTCCAGGACCTGATCCTTTGTTTTCAGAAAATACACCCATAATTTCCGAGAAGCATCGTCAATAAAAGTCAGAAAATATTTATTACCGCCTAATGAGTTTACCTCCAAGGGACCACATACATCAGAGTACACCAGACCGAGTAACTCTGATTTCTTTATAGAAGAGAAATTGAAGGAGACTCTGTGTTGCTTACCGAATAGACAGTGGTTGCAAGGATCCAGAGCAGCATTTTTGGAGACAGAGATTAGATCCTTATTTGTCAAGGTAGACAACCCCATTTCACTCATGTGACCGAGTCTCTGGTGCAACAGATTCTGAGAAGCCTCCCGTTCAGCTACATTTAGGCTTTCTGTACAAATCTTCACATGAGTCTTGTATAGGGTTCCACAGATATGTCCTCGGGCGATGACCATGGCACCTTTTATCATCCTCCAAGTGCCGTTGCTAAAGTGACTAGCATAACCCTGTTTGTCAAGGGCTACCCCCGAGAGTAAGTTGAGCCGAAGTTCTGGAACATGTCTGACCTCCTTCAGGGTTATTGTATACCCTGTATTTGTCCGCAACTGTATTTCGCCAATTCCTACTATCTGAGAAGAACTGGTATTCCCCATCTTCACTGCTCTAAAGTCTTCTGCTTTGTATGTTGTGAAGAAATCCATGAGAGGAGTGACGTGGTAGGATGCTGCAGTATCTACCACCCACTCGACATCCTGAGTTGCGGTGTGAAGGCATCCTTCTTCCTGGACGGAGCATATATCTACATCTACAGTGGTAACTACTAGTGTCTCCGCATCATTCTTCTTCGGCTGGTTATTGCCTTGTCCCTGCTCCCGTTGCAGTTTCCGGCAATTCTTCTTTAAGTGGCCTTCTATGCCACAGTGGAAGCACTTGTATGTCTTTTTCCCGTCCTTGAATCTGCCCCTGCCTCTCCTCCCACCTTGATGTTTCTCCTGTTGTCTTCCTCGTTGCTTCGAGACAAGGGCTTCTGTTTGATCTGAGCCCACGTCTTTTCTTCTGGCTTCTTCATTTGACAGAGCATCATTTACCATAGGCATGGTAAGTTTGCCTCTTGGAGCTGAGTTGCTGAGAGTAACCACCAGAGTCTCCCAGTTATCAGGAAGAGAACTGAGTAGCAAGAGGGCTTGAACTTTGTCTGCCATTTGCATGTCTACTGCAGACAATTGGTTCACCAGGCTTTGAAACTCGTTGGTGTGTTCTGCAACGGAAGTTCCACTCCGCAGCTTCAGGTTCACCAAACGCCTCATGATTAAGGCTTTATTCCGAACTGTTTTGGCCTGGAACATGTCTTCCAATTTCCTCCACATTTCATAAGCATATGTGTCATGTGCTACATGGTGGAAGACATTATGGCCGATCCACTGCCTAATTTGACCCAAAGTTCTGTTGTTGAGTTTATTCCAGTCATACTCCTTAACAGACTCCGGTTTCACTCCCTTCAACTCGATGACATCAAACAAATCTTTGCAATGCAAAAAATCTATCATCCGAGGTCTCCAGATGGAGTAATTAGTTGCAGCCAGTTTAATCATTGCACCAGAATGAGAATCTTCCATTTCCATTTTAAGTTTTATAGTTTAAAATGAAAATAGATAAAAATATGGGCTAAATTTCACAAATTCGAGGTCACCGTTGCGTCCAGAACGGTCGAAAATGGTGGAATAGACACTTCGTTGGTCTAAATCCGACACATGGGCTGATTTGTAAATTCCTAAAAATTCTGGGGCAAAACTGTAAATTTCAAAACTTCAGGGGGCTATATGAAATTTATCAGGCTGCTGACGTGGCAAGTGGGACCGAATGTGCTGACGTGTCTGCTGACTGGGCGCTGACTGGGGCTGACGTGGCAACCACGTGTATCGTCTTCTTCTTCTGGAGCGCGTGAAGTGCGTGTTGCGCGTGGTGGCACGTGAGGTGCTCTCTGTGAAGCATGTGTGGCGCGTGTGGCCTGCTGGGACGTCGGTTTGGTCGCCGGAAAATACCACCGTACTCGTCTCTCCGTGAACTAGCTGATGGTACCCTCAAATTGGATTTTTGACAACTTTCGTCGGAACCGGTTTTCCGATCGGAAGCTCTGTTACTCGGTTTTACGATCCCAAAGAACAACTGAAGCTCTGATACCACTTGTTGTGATTTACCGATCACTCTTGGAGTGTTTTGAGGAAAAACCGAATTGTATTTTATTACTCTCAAGAATAAAATATACACAAGTATGACAAAACTTGAAATTACAAACTCCTAACACTTTAACACTCTCTGATTTCTCTCTTTTGGGATGATGATGTAAGCAAAATAATGTCATTAAACAACAATTAAACATGCACTTCAGTCAGATCAAACAACAAAAGTAGATCTAGATGCAATATAACCCTAAAAACAGTAAGAACCAGAAAAACCTGATTCGATTGTCCAAGTCGAGAAAGACTCTGTCCTTAAGAACTTATTGGCCCCGTCACAGGTGCTCTACGGATTCGAATTGCCAATGTTCTCCCAGGATAACTTGGATTCTACTTGTTCAAGGTGCACACCTTCACAAGTGTTTGAACTAGGATAAAATGGTGGATCTCTCTCAAAACCAAAAGAAAAAACCAAAGTGTCTGTAGAATCTGGATATATGTATTTTATTTTCGAACTCTTTAATTAGGAGTGCATTACCCCTTTATAAAGGCATGGAGGGGTGCCATATGACACCCTTTGGGGTGGGGTTGCAACCCTCTATGGATTGTAACCACTCTAGCACCCCTTGCCATACACAAACATATATACCCTTATGAAATAATTGAAGAATTTACAACAATCCCCCACAATTCTTCAAATATTCATTCAGACACGTGAGAGAGACCGTGAGCTAAAGCTGCATCGAAATAGGTAGCTTTCGCCTTGAACCTTTCCTAGTGAATGACAATCGGATTTACTTGGCAAACCAGTGACCCATAGTCTTGAACTGTTCTGCCGTTGGTGTAAACCAAGACAATTGCCAACACACAGCTTTAATTCGACCATTTACCCGTTCTACGGTTGTGTTCATTTTGGCCCTGAACAACGGTCCTGGATTCATCAAGCTCTTTAGGGTAACCCGCCTTTAAAGGTTCCCATGGAAGCGGCCTCACTTCTTACTTGAAATAGGTGATCTACTATGAAGAGGTAATCTGTCTTTACCCCCATTAGGACTCATCTCCTAATATAGTGATCATTAAAAGCCTTAGCTTATCCTAACCAATGACAGACAGCACTCAGCGTCATTATCGGAATGGGAAAGAGTACGAAACTCTTCAGTGCTTGTTTTGAATTGCACAAAGTTTCTGTTGTCCCTTTTGAACCTAGATCTTGGGATCTCCAGTCAACTAGGTTGGGTTTCCACAGTGACAATTCTTAGATTATAGGCTTCAAGCCCATTCCCCTCGATGACTTCTCAACTTGCTCTCGAGGTAAACCTTTAGTAGTGGATCCGCTAGGTTTTCCTTCGACCTGACATAATCGATCGTTATTATGCCACTTGAGAGCAGTTGACGTATGGTATTATGTCTCCGACGTATGTGTCGAGACTTACCATTATACATTGTATTTTGGGCTCTCCCAATAGCCGATTGGCTGTCACAATGTATGCTTATCGCTGGCACCGGTTTGGGCCAACTAGGAACATCCTCCAGGAAGTTTCTAAGCCATTCTGCTTCTTCCGCTGTTTTGTCTAACGCTATGAACTCTGATTCCATAGTAGACCGGGCAATACATGTTTGGCTCGAGGATTTCCATGACACGGCTGCATTACCAAGTGTGAAAACAAATCCACTCGTGGATTTGGAATCCACCGTATCAGATATCCAGTTAGCATCGCTGTAACCCTCTAGTACAGCATGATATCTCTCGTAATGTAGGCCATATTTTGAAGTTTCTCTCAGATACCTCAAAACTCTTACTATGGCTTTCCAGTGGTTGTGTCCTGGATTACTCGTATATCTGCTAAGCCGATTCACAGCTTGAGCGATATCGGGTCGTGTGCAATTCGTGAGATACATCAGACTTCCGATGATTCTCGAATACTCTAGTTGTGATATGCTTGAACCGGTATTCTTTGATAAATGAAGAGTTAGGTCTACAGGGGTTCTAGCTACGTTCAGATCCCCTTTGATATATTTATCGAGTATCTTCTCAATATAATGAGTCTGTGATAATATATATCCGTCTGATGTCCTAGAAATTTTTATTCCTAGGATCACATCAGCTATCCCCATATCTTTCATATCAAATCTGCTGGATAACACGTTTTTGGTAAACTTAATCATTTCATGATTACTACCAATTATCAGCATATCGTCTACATAGAGACACACAATGACATATATCCTTTATGAGTTGATTTGGTGTACACACACTTATCACACTCATTAGTTTTAAACCCATTTGACAACATTTCTTTGTCAAATTTCTCATGCCATTGTTTCGGTGCTTATTTTAATCCATACAAGGATTTTACAAGTTTGCACACCTTCTGTTTTTGTCCAGGAACACTAAACCCTTCTGGTTGTTCCATGTAAATTTCTTCATCCAATTCACCATTCAAGAATGCCGTCTTTACATCCATTTGATGTATTTCAAGACCAAATATAGCTGCTATGGCTATGAGCATTCTTATCGATGTGATGCGAGTCACAGGTGAATAGGTGTCAAAGTAATCAAGGCCTTCCTTTTGTCTATAACCTTTTATGACAAGTCTCGCCTTATACTTATCTATTGATCCATCCGTTTTCATCTTCCTTTTGAATATCCATTTGTAGCCCAGCGGCTTACAACCTGGCGGAAGATCAACCAACTCCCAAGTATGGTTCTGTAGGATTGAATCAATCTCACTGTTAATAGCCTCTTTCCAAAGAGGTGCCTCCGGAGAAGTTACTACTTCTTTATAACTTTGAGGCTCATTTTCTAACAAGTATGTTAGAAAATCGGGACCAAACGACTTAGACGTTCTAGCCCTTTTGCTACGTCTAGGCTCGATTGTCTCAGCATTTACACGTTGATCTGATTCTTGGTCAACTTGATTACTGTCCTTGACAGTATCATTGTTCTTTTGAGAGACCCAGTTATTTGTCTTTCCTTACAAGGAAACGTCTCTTCAAAAAATATCGCATTCCTTGACTCAATTATCATATTAGGATTGATGTCAGGAATCTCCGACTTGTGCACCAAGAATCGATACGCACTACTGTTGTGAGCATATCCAATGAATATACAGTCAACAGTTTTAGGTCCTATTCTAACCTTCTTAGGTTTAGGAACCATTACTTTGGCAAGACACCCCCACACTTTGAGGTATTTGTAGGAAGGTACGAAACCTTTCCACAATTCATATGGTGTCTTGTCTAGTCTTCTGTGAGGAAGCTTGTTCAGAACGTAGTTTGCGGAAAGCAAGGCTTCCCCCCACAAGTTCTGGGGTAAACCTGAACTTGTCAATATGGCGTTCATCATTTCCTTCAACGTTCGGTTTTTGCGTTCCACAATTCCGTTCTGTTGAGGAGAATAAGGAGCAGTGGTTTCGTGAATAATTCCGTGCACATAACAATATTCACCGAACGGTGAAACGTATTCACCACCTCTATCACTCCTGATTCTTTTGATTTTCTTGCCAAGTTGATTTTCAACTTCGCTCTTATAGTGTACAAAGTTTTCAATAGCTTCTGCTTTGCTTCTCAACAAGTACACATAACAGAATCTTGTGCTGTCATCGATAAAAGTGACAAAGTACTTTTTACCGCCTCTTGTTTGCACAATATTCATGTCACATACATCATTATGTACAAGTTCTAGCGGTTCAGAACTGCGTTCGATAGAATGAAATGATGTTCTATGTATTTTTGCTTCAACACATGCTTCACACTTATGTTGGCTATCAATTGCAAATTTAGGTATGAGGTCCATGTTAATTAATTTACGCATGGTATCATAATTAACATGTCCTAACCTCCCATGCCATACATTTTGTGACACAATAATATAAGCAGACGAACTAGCTTTATTAATAGCACGATTAACAGTCATTACATTTAGCTTGAAAAGGCCCTCAGTTAGGTATCCTTTTCCTACATACATATCATTCTTAGTCATTACAAACTTGTCAGAAACAAACACAAGCTTAAACCCAGCCTTACAATAAGAAGAGAGCCTGAGACTAAGTTCTTCCGAATATCTGGAACGTGCAGTACATTCTTCAATGTTAGCTCCTTTCCGGATGTCATCTTCAGAACACTGTGCCTTGTCCAACCACCTGAGAGGTAGACGAGTTTCCCATTGTCAGATGATCGCCGCCATCGACCTTCTGGTACATGGAAAACATCTTACTTCTGCACAGATATGGCGAGTAGCCCCAGTGTCTACCCACCATTCTCTCGGATTCCCAACTATGTTAGCTTCGGTTACCACTGCTGATAGTTCCATCTCTGAGATATCATCAGTCAGCTCTCACTTCAGTAACATGGGCCTCATATTTCTTTTTCTTGCCCTTGTCCTGAGACTTCTTGTTTCTGCAGTCCTTTGACATATGACCGCTCTTTCCACAGTTGTAGCATTTTCCCTTGAACTTCTTGTTCCCAGAGTCAGCTCCACTGTTCTTTCTCTTTTTGCTACCTTTTGCACCTTCAATGATGTTGGCCTTAGACTCCAGAGTCTTGTAGCTGGCCTTCTCGGACATCCTGTTGTCCTCTTCGATTCTCAATCGAACACTGAGGTCTTCAAGGCTCATCTGCTTCTTTTTGTGTTTCAGATAGCTCCTGAAGTCCTTCCATGATGGAGGCAGTTTTTCAATTATGGCGGCAACTTGAAACATCTCACAGAGTTTCATTCCTTCATCCAGTATTTCATGAATGATCAATTGCAGTTCACCCAACTGAGACATCACCGTCCTTGAATCTACCATCTTGTAGTCCAGGAACCTACCCACGACAAATTTCTTTTGTCCGGCATCTTCAGTTTTTATACTTCTTCTCGAGAGATTCCCAGAGAATCTTCGCAGAAGTCATGCCTTGGTACACATTGTACAGGGTATTGTCAAGACCACCCAAAAGGTAGTTCTTGCATAAGAAGTCTCCAGACATCCAAGTCTGTTCTCGCTCTTCCTTGGCCTTCTCGGATTCACCCTCCACAGGACCCGGAGGATCTTTGAGGAATTTTGCCAACTGGAGAGTTGTCAGGTAGAACAGCATCTTACTCTGCCATTTTTTGAAATTTGCCCCACCAAATTTCTCCGGTTTTTCTCCATGAGAGACCGGTACCGTGATATTTCCGCTAGCCATATGTAACTGGAAAATCAACAGGGTCAATTAGTCTACGAAAGACAAATTGCACAACGATCAACGAATGATCTTGTTCAAAGTGATAAACGATAAATGTAGATATATATAATTCAATCAAGATTGGATGGAATTACTTGTGTATTATTACACTTTAAATTCTCAACCAATTATGCAACAATCAAACAATTTCAACTTTATCACTATGTGTATGCTTGTGATAATTGAACAACCTAATAATAACTTAAATCTATACTTCCAAGATTAATGTGTTAACAGTATACGACTTACCAAGTTAATATTATTTAAGTTTGCAGTTTATAAGAATTACAGGACTATATCGTTAGTGTCGCGTTCGTATCTACGTTCGAACGAGACTGTCCAGTGTGTGTGCGTTCGTGTTGCGTTTGATAACGCGTTCGAACGATGTGTTTCCAGAGAGTTCACGTTCGAGTAGCGTTTGAAACGCGTTCGAACGGAATGATTCCAGAG
Organism: Zanthoxylum bungeanum; assembly: GCA_019454045.1. Taxonomy (NCBI): domain Eukaryota; kingdom Viridiplantae; phylum Streptophyta; class Magnoliopsida; order Sapindales; family Rutaceae; genus Zanthoxylum; species Zanthoxylum bungeanum. The sequence goes on along the minus strand of SKCR01019150.1, from coordinate 1,061 downwards.
AGTTCACGTTCGTATAGCGTTCGTGAACGCGTTCGAACGGAATGATTCCAGAGAGTTTGCGTTCGAGTTGCGTTTAGTACGCGTTCGAACGTTCTAAGGCAGAAGGCTTTCGTTCGAGTTGCGTTTGAAGACGCGTTCGAACGTTCTTACGAGAATTCAAATTTTTAGCCTTCGCGTGCGTTGGGCGTTCGAACGCCCTACGGGTTTTTTCATGCACAGTTCGTATTTTCCAGAAAATATTAAAACCCTAACATGCAAATTACTATTAATAACACGATACAATAAGTTCTTAAGATTGTAAGCAAAATAATGTCATTAAACAACAATTAAACATGCACTTCAGTCAGATCAAACAACAAAAGTAGATCTAGATGCAATATAACCCTAAAAACAGTAAGAACCAGAAAAACCTGATTCGATTGTCCAAGTCGAGAAAGACTCTGTCCTTAAGAACTTATTGGCCCCGTCACAGGTGCTCTACGGATTCGAATTGCCAATGTTCTCCCAGGATAACTTGGATTCTACTTGTTCAAGGTGCACACCTTCACAAGTGTTTGAACTAGGATAAAATGGTGGATCTCTCTCAAAAAAAAAAAGAAAAAACCAAAGTGTCTGTAGAATCTGGATATATGTATTTTATTTTCGAACTTTTAATTAGGAGTGCATTACCCCTTTATAAAGGCATGGAGGGGTGCCATATGACACCCTTTGGGGTGGGGTTGCAACCCTCTATGGATTGTAACCACTCTAGCACCCATTTGCCATACACAAAGACATATATACCCTTATGAAATAATTGAAGAATTTACAACAGATGATAACTGAGCTCTAAGGCTCCTTTTATAATGCCCAAACCGTGTGCTACAGTGTCACACGGTTTGGCAAGGTTGGCAGCAAGTTGGAACAACTTTCAGTGGCCATCTCTTCAAGCTTTCGGTGGAGGTGCTTGCCAACTTTCATCTTCTGGAATTCACTGCATGGGGCATGCATGCTGACTTTTCAACAAGAACTAGGTAAGTGTTTTAATTACTTGCATTCCAGCCTATTTCATTTTTAAAACC